>PVLD010012359.1:0-60795 GCA_004027595.1 Dinomys branickii | reverse complement strand
AGTTTCTGTTTTAATGTTGAGATCTGTGATCCATTTTGACCTGAGTTTGGTGCATGGTGATAGACTGGGGTCTATTTTCAGTTTTCGGCAAGAGGCAAGCCAGTTTTTCCAGCACCATTTATTAAACAGGCCTTCTTTTTTCCACTGTGTTTGGTTGACCCCTTTGTCAAATATTAGGTAGCTGAGTGGGTTTTTTGTTATGGTTGCATCTTCCAATCTGTTCCATTGATCCTCAGGTCTGTTTTTCAGCCAGTACCAGGTTGATTTTATTACAGTAGCTTTGTAGTATAATTTCAGGTCAGGGATTGTGATTCCACCTGACTTGTCCTTATTGCCCAGGATTGCTTTTGCTATTCTGGGTCTCTTCTGGTTCCAGATGAATTTCAGGAATATTTTCTCTAGATCTGTGAGGTATGTTAACGGTAGTTTGATGGGAATTGCATTGAATCTGTACAACAGTTTTGGTAGTATGGCCATTTTTACAATGTTAGTTCTTCCTAACCATGAGCAGGGTGTGTTTTTCCATTTATTGAAATCCTCTTCAATCTCCTTTTTCAAAGTATTGTAGTTTTCACTGAATAAATCTTTCACATTCTTTGTTAGATTGATTCCTAAGTATTTCAATTTCTTGGTTGCTATAGTAAAGGGTATGGTTTCCTCAATTTCTCTCTCAGTCTGTTTGTTGTTCGTGTACAGGAATGCTATTGATTTTTGGGTGTTGACTTTGTATCCAGCTACGCTGCCAAATTTGTCAATTAATTCCAGGAGTTTTCTTGTGGAGTTTTTGGGGTCCTCCATGTATAGTATCATGTCATCTGCAAATAGTGATAGTTTGACTTCTTCCTTTCCTATCCTTATTCCTTTTATTTCTCTCTCTTGTCTGATTGCTCTGGCTAGTGCTTCCAGAACTATGGCTAGAACTTCCAGAATAGGAGTGGTGACAATGGACATCCTTGTCTTGTTCCTGACTTTAAAGTGAAAGTTTTCAGTTTATGTCCATTTAGTATGATGTTGGCTGTTGGTTTGTTACAGATGGCTTTGATCAGATTGAGGTAGAGGCCATCTATTCCTATTTTTTCTAAGGTTTTTAACATGAATGCATGTTGGACTTTATCGAAAGCCTTCTCTGCATCTATTGAGATGATCATGAGGTTTTTGTCTTTGACTGTATTGATATAGTGTATTACATTAATTGATTTGCGAATATTGAACCATCCCTGCATTCCTGGAATGAATCCTACCTGGTCGTGGTGTATAGTTTTCCTTATGATTCATTGTAATCTATTTGCCAGTATTTTGTTGAGTATCTTTGCATCTATGTTCATTAGTGAGATTGACCTGTAGCTCTCTTTCTTGGTTGGGTAACTCGCTCCTTTTGGTATCAGTATAATACTTGACTCCAGAAATGTGTTGGGGAGAGTTGCTTCCTTTTCGATTTCATTGAAGAGTTTGAGGAGAGTTGGCATTAGATCTTCTCTAAATGTTTTATAGAATTCTGCTGGGCCTGGGCTTTTCTTTGTTGGTAAGTTTTTAATAACGTTTTCAATGTCATTTATTGATATTGGGTTGTTCAGGATTTTTACGTCTTCCTGATTCAATTTTGGCAATTTGTACCTTTCTAGGAATGTGTCCATTTCTTCTGTACTTTCTATCCTATGGGAATACAGATTTTCAAAGTAGGTATTAATGATCTTTTGGATTTCTTTTGGATCTGTAGTGACTTCATCCTTTTCATTCCTTATTGCATGAATTTGAGATCTTTCCCTTCTTTTTTTGATAAGGTTGGCTAGGGGTTTATCAATTTTGTTTATTCTTTCGAAGAACCAACTCTTTGATTCACTAATTTTTTGTAGAGTTTTCTTCATCTCTATTGCATTAATTTCTGCCCTGAGTTTTATAATCTCCTTCCTTCTTTGGGCTCTTGGTTTGGCTTGTTGCTCTTTTTCTAAGAGTTTGAGGTGTATCATTAGGTTATTTATTTGCTCTCTTTCTATTTTGTTTGTATATGAGTTCATTGCTAGAAATTTCCCTCTGAGGACTGCTTTCATTGCATCCCACAGATTCTGGTAAGTTGTACTTGCGTTTTCATTTATTTGTAGGTAGTTTTTAATTTCTTCTTTAACTTGTGTGACCCATTGGTTATTCAGGAGGTTGTTGTCTAATTTCCAAGTGTTTATGTGGTTTTTGGAGTTCTCTTTGTCATTAATTTCCAATTTCATTGCACTGTGGTCAAATAATATGCATGGGATAATTTCAATTCTTTTGCATTTAGGTAGATAAGCTCTATGGCCTAGAATGTGGTCTATTTTAGAGAAAGACCCATGTGCAGCTGAGAAAAATGTGTATTCTGATGTTGTGGGGTGGAAAACTCTGTATACATCTACTAAGTCCATTTGTTCACACTTTTGGTTCAGGTCTGTTATTTCTTTGCTGAGTTTCTGTCCAGTTGACCTGTCTCTTTGTGTCAGAGGGGTGTTTAGGTCCCCTATTACAATAGTGTTATTAGTTATTTGATTTTTTACGTCTGTTAAGATTTGACTTGTAAAGTTAGGTGCACCATTATTTGGTGCATAATTGTTTAGGGTTGTTACCTCTTCTTCTTGCAGCTTTCCCCTAACTAGTATGTAATGGCCTTCTTTATCTCTTTTGATTGTTTTTGGTTTGAAGTTTACATTGTTTGCAAATATAATAGCTACTCCTGCTTTTTTCTGGGGACCTGTTGCATGGAAAATTGTTTTCCATCCTTTAACTTTCAGTCTGTGGATTTCCTTTTGAGTAAAATGTGTTTCTTGTATACAGCATATCATTGGATTGTGTTCCTTAATCCACTCTTTCAATCTTTTCCTTTTGACTTTTGAATTGAGTCCATTTACATTAATGGTTATCATGGTTATATGTTGGCTTATTCTAGTCATGTTATTTACTTGTTGTTTACCTTCTTTTGCTGACTGTTTACTTGCTTGTTCTCTTTAGGGAGTTATTTCTATTGTTGTTCTTGGGATTGTGATCTCTTTTTTCTCTGTCTAGAATATCTTTTAGTGCTGTTTGCAATGCTGGTTTGGCACTCATGAAGTTCTTCAGTTGTTCTTTGTCATGAAAATATTTTATTTCTCCATTGAATTTGAGGGATAGTTTTGCAGGATACACCAGTCTAGGTTGGAAGTTGTTTTGTCTCAGAATCTGTAATACCTTCGCTCCAAGCTCTTCTTGATTTCATGGTTTCCGTTGAGAAGTCTGCTGTGATTCTGATGGGCTTTCCTTTATAGGTGATCTGTTTCATTTCTCTAGCAGCTTTTAATATTGTGTTCTTTTGCTGGATATCTGGGATCTTTACTATTATATGTCTGTGTATGTTTTTCTTTGGGTTATGGATCGTTGGGGTTCTATATGCCTTGCTTAACTGAATTTCAGTATCTTTTATCTTGTTTGGGAAATTTTCTGCTATTGTTTCAGGAAATATTCTTTTTATATCGTTTGTGTGGTCTCCTGCTGTTTCATTCACTTCTATTACTCGAATATTATTACGTTTTTGCCTCATCTTGGAGCTGTTGGATTAATTTTTCTTGTGTCTTTGATGATTTTATGAGATCCTTCCTTTCTCGTTCATAAGCTGCCATGCTGTCTTCAAGGTCTGAAATTCTATCTTCGGTTTCATTTAAGCAGTTTTGCAAGCTTTCAGTGTAAGTTTTCAAATCCTGGCATTCTCTTTGGACCTGTTTCATTCTTGGTAATTCATTCCTAAATTACTCTTGTAATGTTTCCATTTGTTTCCTGTTTTCTTCTAATCTTTTATCTATTTCTTCTTTATGTGTACGGAACATTTCTTCCATTATTGTTTTCAGTTCGTTTTTTGTCTGAGAAATCATTGCAGGTATGTGGCTTATTTCTGCTTTAAGCTCTTTTATGGCCTGTTTGAGTTGTTTCATTTTGGATGCAATCGTTTCATAACTTGCAGGTATGTGGCTTCCTGGTTCCCCTGTATCCTCGCATTCAGAACTTGTTCTGGGTGGGGTTGAGTTCTGAGACTGCATTTTGTTCCTCTTTTTTCCCATTTTTGGGTATCAGATTCAAAATGTGGAGCTATAAATTCCCCAGGCAGTTCAGCAGGCAAAGGTCTGCTGCAGAGGCTGCTCCAATGACTCCTTCTCTTTGGGAGAATGCCCCTTAAGCTTTCTGCTGAAAGATCCGCTTAAAAGTCTGGTCAGATGCTGCTTTGTGGATCTCACTATTCCCTACCCTGAGACCTGGCTGGGGCGCATAAACAGCTCACCGCCCCAGGGACCTTGCAGGCACAGGGCCGCTCAGGTGTTCCTCCCTGGGTGGAGCTCCTCCCCCACTCAAAAATCCCGTCGGGGCGCCCAGCCAGCTCTTCCTTCCCGGGGACAGTGCAGTCAGAATTGCTGCTCGGATGTCCTTCACTGGGCGGAATTTCTCCCCAACTCAAAAAAACCGGTCAGGGGGCCCAATCAACTCACTCTGGGATCGTGCAGGCAGGAATGCCGCTCAGATGTATCTCCTTGGGTCGTGCTTCTTCCCGACTCAGAAATCCTGTTGCAGTGCTCACTCGGCTCACCCGTTCCAAGATCCGTGCCGGCAGGAGATCCTGGCGCTCCCTGGCACTTCTCAGCCTCCTCGGCATTCTCACAGGAGCCGCTGACCGCAGCCGCCACAGTGCCCGCTCTCCCGCCGAGGATGACACTGGCTGCGGGGGCGGGGCTCTGAGCGGGATCCCGGGCCACTGCCCGGATTGGCGTAGTCTGCCCGAGGAGCACGTTCTCCGAGTTTGCTCTTCTCTGCCGCCTCCAAAATCCTGGTCACAGCACCTGCGAGCCGTTTGGGTTCAGGAGATGGGAGGGTCTATCCCACCGCAATCACACTCCGTGGTACGCATACTCGGCCGAGCCGCGGCCCGCACATAGCACCGATCGTTTCGGGTGCCCAGCTCTCAGGGTCCGCCCACTTCTCGCTGCAACATATCCAGCCGACCCATTAATGCTCAGGCAGCGCAGAGCAACACGTTCAGTTGGAATTTCGCAGCTGCGGACCCGGCACCCGCGTGCAAAGGATCAGTTTTTGGGAGAGTTTCCCTCTGCCACTCACCTGGTCGCCATCTTCCCCGTAAAAAAAAATCTATAATTCTCATTACACAACCCAATTCATTTACAGATACCCAGATGTAGTTGTTACTTCTCCTAGAAAAATAGCCACTGTATTGCAAATCCAGTGTTTCAAACCAGGCATTTTGACTTTGAAGCTGGCATCTGACCACCGCAAAGTCTGGAAAGTGTGCTGTAAAGAGAGTGGAACAGCCACGTATGCTGGCACACACCTGTAATCCCAGCACTTGAAAGGCTGAGGAAGGAGGATCACCATGAGTTTGAAACCAGTGTGGGCTACACAGTAAGTTCAAGGTCACTCTGAAGTACATAGCAAAACCCTGTCTCAGTCAAAACAAAACAAAAGAGAGAAAGAGAGAGGGAAGAAGGGAGGAACAGAGGGAGGGAGGGAAGGAGAGAGAGAAAGCATGTGTTATGGAACTGTGAAAAACTTTAAATACTATTGTCTTTGGGGATCTTCAAGGGAGTAATAAAGCAAGCAGCTTTTCCAGTGCATAATGGCCCAGAAGGTCCTCTATTTTTTAACCAAGTTTCAGAGTTTTGCCAGATGCAATAAAAGACCTAGTAAAGTTGAAATTTTAGATAAACCATGACTAATATTTTATTATTATAAGTCTATTCTAAGTACTATATTAAACTCACTAATACTTAAAAATTGGTCATTGTTTATCTGAGATTCTCATTTAATTAATCTGGCAAGCTACATGTCAGGTGCTTTGAAAAATACAGGATTGACAGCCAAAATTCCACAACTCTCCCTGTTCCCTAGTGACATCCTTCTTAGAAAACAAAAATCTGCCCCAGTGACTTCTGCCCTTGTACCCCTCCCTGTGACCTTCTTAACATCTGTGGTGGATTACCTAATGGTCAATTTGTAACACCCAGCTGCACTGAGTCAGCATAGTGCTGGGTGTGGAGGGGCAACCTAAGGAAAGTTGCCCACAGCAAAGAAAGAGAACTGGAGGTGTGTGCAATATGCTAAAGGACACATATTTTATAAGATTATTTATAATAGTCACCCAAAGAATGATATATAAAATAGTGCAGGAAATCTATCCATGCTCTATAGACCAAGAAATCTAGCCAAAGGCCTGGATCCCATGGAAATGTCCTGCATTAGTCCAGCTGAAGACCTAGAGCTCATAACAATACCTGACAAGAAACCAACTGGAGGCCCAGAGCTCATGACAATGTCTCATCCAGGCCTGTTTCACAAATCTGCACTGGAAAGGCCCAAAGGTCAGTGGTGGAATCTAGAAAGTCTGTGCCAGTGGAATGAATGATCTGTGCTAGCAGGCTGAGGTATCTAGATTGGAGCCAGGAAGTAATACTAAAAGGAAGAACCAGAACTCCTCTGAAAGGTACCACAGCCATCCTCAGCAACAGTGAGTTCCCAGTCCCGAGCTCCTCTGATGATCAAGATGGCCGAGTTCCCATCAGGGAAGCCAATGCAGCAAGCTTCTTATGCAGACCAGCAGTGCACCATCTTCCCCTCCAGAGCCAGGAAGCAATGCTCAAAGTGAGGACCAGAGCTCCCCCAAAGTGAACCAAAGCAATTCTCAGTGCCAACAAGGTCCCAAGCTCCTTGGAGGATGAATACAGCCGACTGCATCAGGAAAGTCAGCACGACGAGCTCCTCCAAGAGAACCAGCAGCTCCTCACAGCTTCCACCAGCTCCCAACAGCCTCACTTCTTCTTCAGTTCTGCCTCTTACACTGCTGGCAACAATCCTCAGGTGGGCCTCCCACACCCAGCACCATGTTGATTCAGTTCAACAGTTCATTCAGTTCATGCTGATTCAGTTCAAATTGAACATCAGTTGTCAATCCACTACAGGAGGAAAATATGGTGCTGTTGATTCTCCTGAAGAAGTTTGTCTCACTGGTTTGTCTGATATGAACTCAGCTGTTCTCGTTGTCAGAGGAGCTCACGTCCTCAGTGTCATTGAGGATGGTTATGGTTCTCCTTGAAGAAGCTCTAGTCCTTACCTTGAGCATTGCCTCCTGGCTCCAGTGCAGATCCCTCAGCCTGTTGGCATAGATCCTTTATTCCACGGGCACAGACTTTCTAGTTTCCACCACTGACCTTTGGGCCTTCCCAGTGTAGATCATTGGTACGTGCTTGCATGAGACCTTGCTGTGGGCTCTAGGCCTCCAACTGAACTCACGAAAGACGTTGCTATGGGCTCTAGATCTTCAGCTAGACCCATGCAGGACATTGCCGCAGGATCCAGGCCCTCCGCTAGATTCTTTGGGTCTGTAATGCATGGACAGGTCTCTTGTACTCTTCTGCATTTGACTTTTTACATGAATATTTTAAAATAATCCTATAAATTATGTGTTAAATTTATTCCCTTTGAAAGCCTGACTATAACATCCATCCTGTTGTCCCTGATCCCACCACCTGTGGAGTCCCCAGTAGACTCTGTTTCTTCTCTGCTATGACTGAGGATATGCCATTCCAGACCCAGGGGCAGGCACATCCTCAGTTATTCCAAAGAAAGCACCACACCAGCATGCAGAGACCTGGCAAGACAATAGTCTTCCCAGGTTCAAGGAGATTCAAAAAGGCTGATGGAGAAAATGCACAGAAAAGCAAAAAGTGATAACTGGAGATTGGTTTAGTAGGCAACATGTCCTGTGGCGTTTCTGCTACATTTCCATTCCAGGGGAGTTAGAGGCTTATCGAGTATAGAAAATGCATTTCTATAAAAGATCGGCTCAGCTCAATGTCTGTCAAATCACCAAAGCATGTCTGGAAACTTGAATACTATCATCCATCTTATTTCAGAACCCATCCCTTCCCATTAGTGCTACATCTAATGATAACACCCAAAACGCTCATAACCCTATGTTCTTTCTTATATTACCTATCAAAATATGCAGTTGTCTTTTCAGTATAGTCCTGACATCTTGACCAACATTTCAGTTACTGTGAGCTTTATGAGTTAAAGCAAAGCAGAAAGAAATGACCAAACATAATTCATAACATTTTTGAGAGAGAGTGAACTTTACATTTCCTGGGTAGGATAAGAACCCTTCATGTTAATCTGAAGAAGCTCGATTCAGATTCCAGAGCCGTGCTGTCTAGTAAAGTAGCCACCAGTCACATGTGGCTATCTAAATTTGCATTTAAACTCATTAAAATTTAGTAAGTAAAAACTTCAGTTTACTTACCACAGTGGCCATATTTTAAGTGCCAAATAGCCATGTGTGACAGGTATCTACTCCGTGGAATAACATAGATACAGAACATTTGTGTCACAGAATTTCTATCAGACCATGTGGCAATCTCATTCCCAAACATGGCAAAGATCGCAGTGCATATGATTGTTAGCATGAATACCAGTTGTATTCTAAGAATGCTCATAAGAAATTTGGAGATGTACTTCTAAGATAGGGAAAGCCTGCGGATTATTTATATTTTACATGGAGCTATTCACAGTTTATTATTACAGTGACTTAGTTAAAGATGACAATTTATGTTCTCAGCCCCCAATGTGGCCCACTAGCAAAGGGAGAACCACACAGCCACTACTAATGTGTATCTACTTCTTTTTCTAAGGAGTTGGCACAGCGGACTGAACAAAAGCAAAAGATAAGCTGCCAAAGTGGGCGGGTCTAGAAGCCACTGTGCAAGGGGGTGGGCATCAACCAAGCCAAACTTCCTTGTTTAAGATGGGTAGTGACTGAGCAAATCACAAACTTGTTGTCCCTTATATTGAACATAGCTCTGAACAAGCAGACTTATTTACTGAAAAAGTATAAGAAAACACAAATAAGTAAAAAGAAAAGTTACTTCACTCTTACTCTGATGGCCAGATAGGTCACAAACATATTAATTGCTTTGTAGCTCTCTAGATGTTCTTTTATTTACATACGTATATGTACACAGAAATAGGATCATCATATGCATACTGTTTGCAACCTACTTTTTAAATTAATGTGCTTCAACACATTTCTACATCAGAATGACTTGCAAAATTACAGGTGTTACAGGTGTTTTAACTATAGTGAGGCATTTAGTAGGTTTCCAATTTGTCCCCAATTTTAAATATCATTCCATGGAACATCACCAAAGCTTTGCATATCCTTAATTATTTCCAAAAGATAAATTTCTGGAAGGAGAATTATTTTCTAAAAAGGGGAATAGAGGTTGATATTTGTCAAGGTTTAGGATAGAGGTCTTTAGTTTCTTTATAAAATGGAGTCATTGGCTTCAATCCTTAAGGATGCTTCTCAATCCAAAGGTGACTCCTGGGTGGTAGTTCTGTATCTATGAGAGTCTGAGTCTCAGCAAACCCTGAGCTCCCCTCCTTTCCTACCAGCCTGAGTCAGAGATGGCCCGATATTCCAAACTAGGGGAAATAACATAGTCACCCAGGGAATGACAAGTAGGGGGTCCCTTCCCCCTGGATACTAGCGCAAGGAGTACTAGACGCTGGTAGAACTTTCTGTGATGATGGAAATAACTTGGGTCTGTGTAGCTAGTATCATATTCTCTGGCCGTTATCTGGCTACTAATCAAATACAATGGGGGCATTTTGATAAAACCTAGATTTTTAATCTTTTTAAAATTTTATTAGCTATGTGGGGCTAGTTAATGTTTACCATATTGAACAACAATTCTAAATGTACATCTCAAATATATACTCAGACCTTTGACAATTACTTTATTTTAAATAAACATTGTCAAAAGTCCATGTCATATTCATCTGCTTGCTTTAAGCTACTTACTTTCCTTGTTATTTCTTCCCAGGTAGGGACTACTCCTGATATCAACAAAGATAACCCGAGCCCCACTGGTTGGCTATAGCACAAAGGAGCTCCTCAGTGTGTAAGCAAGTAAAGGCAGTGATGTTTCTCAAATTTTAACTCAGTTATGACAGACAAGGGCATATCCTCAAGCCAAACTAATTATTCAGGTGTAGCAGTTTCATCACTTGGAACTATAATGATAATAGTATCTGATTTAATGTTGTTGTGAGGATTAAATATAAAGAAAACACGTCTACTACTATCACCAACCTTGTAGCAAGGTCCCCTTCATAGACAGGTTGTTTGTCAGAACCCGTGACTGTTAGTCAAGATTTGTTTTAAGAGTTTTTAAGTCCATGGTTGTGTATTACATCAGTATATTTGCCTTGAGATGAGAGTGAGGCAGGGTTGTCAATGTGTTTGTCTTGCTTATTGATATATTCTGGGTGATGAATCCATAGCAAGCATTTAATGCAGGTTGAGGATAAGTGGGGAGAAAAGTGGGAATGGAGAAGCTAGGGAAAGCCCAGAATACAAATGAAAATAGTATCACAAACCCTGAAATCCAGCTGTGTAGGAAGACCCCTAACTGTGGGTCCAATAAAACGTCAGAATCTTCTCTTCTCGGACCTAGAAAGAGAAAAGGCTGATTTGGAAGACCATTGTCCACACTCAGGATTGTTGATGTTCTGTTGAAGGAGCTTCTCCAGTACACTGTAGGGCACTGCTTCCTGGGCCTCCAGTCACAACAGCAGCAATGTCTCCAGATGTTCCTAAATGTTCCTGTCAAGACAAAACTTGCGCCAGCTGACTAAATATTTGAAGTTTCTTCCAGCTCTGGTAATCTAAGATTCTACTTGGGACAATAATTTTTAACTATGTGAATTTTCTGACATTTCATAGATCACTATAGAATTATAGGAATAGTCCTAGGTACTTATGTAAACCACTGTGGCCTGATGATCAATTTAATATTTGGATCAGTGGGCCATTAAAGTGCTGATTTAAAATTCAATTTTCTTTTTCTAAAAATGATCACTTGGTGAATTATCTGTTATGCCATTGATTTTATTTAAATGATTGTATAATTTCACCCACTCTGTGTTCATGAATACTTTGTTGTTCGGTATCAGAACACCTGCTAATGACCCTAACAATCATAGCTTGTGTCTATAAAGCCCATAAAGTTATTGACGGGTTTGCTTTGTTTTTGTTCATCTTCCACTCTTTATCCCTGAGTGACACTTTTAATTAGTGCTCATTAAGATTCACAAATAGCCTGGCCTTGGATCCTGTATGTGTTCACTTCACTCCCTGCTAACTTATTAATGTTGCTCATAGAAGCCACATAGAGAGATGCATTTGTTTTCTGGGACATTATGTTCATGCATCTTAATATTCAAGGAAAATATACCCTGGTCAAAAACAGAAGTGTACTATTGCAGAAATATGTGTTCATGAAATCTGTGTGCAGGCTGATAAATGCATCACTCTTTCAGTAATTATAAAACTGGAATCTCGTATCAGGGCTGTGGTGGTTGCCTAGTGTTACTTTCAAACCCCTGTGTTAAAAAAAAATGCCTTAGGAAGATGATCCAGAATTGTAAGACATGCTGTATAGCCTTGGGGACTTGTAGGTCCGAGTGATGTGAAATCAATGTTTCCCATGAGATTGGAGTACTTACTCACTGTGTTCCAGACAGTGTCTGAAGCATTACATGCTATTATCCCTAATTCTCCCAACCCTGCCAGGTTAGCCCTACCATTAGCACCATTTTACTAAAAAGAAAAAGTCTTACTAGAGAGACCTTAAATAACCACAGAGCCAGAGTATAAATCTACAACTGTAGGTTTCTAGAATCTGTTGTCTTTTCCATTACCTACATTGCCTCTAGTTTTAATGTAATATAGAAATCACTCGCTTATTTTTTTTTCCTGTTATACAAACAGTCCTTAGCATCAATCTAAAAGTTGGTTCAACATTTATATTCCTATCAAAGCAGGTTATGGTATTAAAATTTTCAAATGCTTATACATGGAAAATTATTTTATAATAACTTCCTTTGATTATTGTTCTGTGCATGCTGTTTTAATCCATAGATTTTTCTGTAGTTCACAGTAGCTTTGAGAGCATAATTTCCCTCATTGAAAGTATGTTTTGTTTTAACTAATGGGAAAACACAGTGACTTTGGAGCCTAGTACTATTGTGTTTTTAAGTTTCATTTGGCTCTTTGTAGTTTAGGAATAAGATTTTTACATGAAAACATTCTCTTCGTCACAATGCCCTAAATCAGAACTGAAATAAGAGTGAACTTTAAGAGAACTGAAAATAGCCTTGAGACTATTTGTGTATTTTTACTGTGGTATTCTTTGGAAGAAATAAACGCAAATTGAAATTTCATTTAAAATTTGACCATGGTTATATCCCTTCCATGCCTTTTCCTTTGTGAATATGAGGTTAGAAACAAGCAAACAAAACTTCTTAGTAAATTTCTTAATAAACAGTATCTGTTTTCATTTTTAAATAAAGAGTGCCAATGAATGGACCAGGTTAAATGTCTCAAAGCATCAGACTTAATCATTCCAGGAACCACAAATTGATTGTAGCTACATGGACGATGCCAATTCCAACTCGGTCAGATGTGGAGAGACATGTCCCGTCACTTGAACTCCTTCTGCTATGATAGAGAAGGAGCCATATATTCAACTATATGCACTGTATATTCTGTGTGAAAACACAGAATTCCATCACTCATTATTATTTGGAAACTAACTGAATCCTAAAAACTGTGCCCCATTTTTCAAAAGCATAACTGTTAAACAAAATACGTCAATTTTAATGCCAGAGCGGTGGTCAGTCCAGTTAATGTTCTTTAAAATAAACAAATAATGGCCATTTAATCCATAAGCCACAGTCATTTATTGGTTTGCTTATTTTAATCTACAATTTTCAAGGAAATGTATTTTTTTAACAGAGAAAACAAAATGATATTAAAGGCAGACTACTTTCATCACAGTATGTTTAAATTAATGCATTATAATTTTGATGATTTAATGAACATTATATTTGGAAACACTGTTGGCTTACAAAAATAAATCTCTAACATATTCTTTCCCACTTGTAGTTGGGATTTCAAACCCATTTTCTCAACACAATAATGTATTAAAGTGAATGATTCTGTTGGCTGAATTTTGATCATACTGTCCAGTGTTTGGGTTAAATGTGTTTCTTGAATGCAGCATATTGTTGGATCTTGCTTCTTGATCCATTCTGCCAATCTGTTTCTTTAGACTGGTGAGTTAAGACCATTTACACTGATAATTATAACCTGGTATGTATTGGGTTTTCCTTTTCATGTCATTTCATTGTTATTTGTTCCCTGCCTTTCTGCTCTATTTAGTTGCTTGTCCTGCCTAGTAGCTTCTTTCTGTTGGTGTTCTTGTGTTTGTGGCCTTTGTTATCTCTTTCTAGTATGTTTTTAAGAGCGTTCTGTAGAGCTGGCTTGGCGGTCATGAATTTCATCAATTGTCCTTTGTCATGGAAGTGTCTTACTTCTCCATCAACTTTGAAAGATAGTGTTGTTGGATACATCAACTTGGGTTGAAGATTATTTTCCTTTAGGGCTTGAAATGTTTCACTCCAAGCTTTTCTTGGTTTTAGGGTTTGTGTTGAGAAGTGTGCTGTGATTCTGATGGGCTTTCCTTTACAGGTGATATGTTTCTTTTCTCTGGCTGCTTTTCAAATTACTTTGTGCTGAATTTCTGGAATCTTGATTATTATATGCCTTGTTGTGGGGTCATTTTGGTTATTGCTATTTGGAATTCTATGTGCTTCATTTATTTGTCTGTCAATTTCTTTATCCATGTTTGGGAAGTTTTCTGCCATTATTTCTGTGAAGAGATTTTTAATGGCATTTGTGTTATCTCCAGCTTTCTCACTGATTCCAATCAGTCTTATATTGTTCTTCTTTGCTTCATCCTATAGCTGTTGCATTACTTTTTCATGGTCTTTTTCAATTTTTAAGTTATCGTTCTTTTCCTGATTGCTGCATTTCTGTCTTCTAGATCTGCTATTTTATCCTTGCCTTCATTCAATCTGCTGTGTATATTTTCAGTGGACTTTCTAGTCTCCTGTATTTCTGTTTGAATCTGTTTCACTGTTTCTATTTCTTGTCTATGCTTGGCATTAATGACTTCCATCACTTTCCTGGGCTCCTCTATTTGTTTATCTGTGTCTGCTTTGATGTCTTTTATTTTGATAGTCATTTCTTTTTGCACCTTAGAGATTATTTTTCTGTGGTCTCTGTCATTTGTTTGTTTTTTTTTTTTTTTTACTTCTGCTTCTATCATTTTAGATAGTTCCATTTGTTGACTTCCAATTTCCTCTTTCTCTTTATGTTCCAAACTTGTCCTGGGTGGGATGGGCAATTTGAATTGCATTTTGCTTTTTTGTCTTGCCAATTTCTATTTTATTTTCTGTGATGATACTCTTAGATTGCCAGTGTTAAAAAGGCTTATTACTGATGTCAAGACTTTCCGTGGAGGTGTCTGTTCCTCAGGATGTACCCTCTGGCCGGCACCACCACTTCTCTCACTGGTACTACCATATTCCTCTCACCAGTGCTGCCATGTTCTACTGGCAAGTTGTCCTGGACCAGTGGAGGAAATGGAGAGCATGGACATACACTCCCCTCACTGGCACCAGCTACTGTCCTGGGGACAATGGAGGGATTAGAGAGTGTGGACCTACCCTCCGCTTGCCAACACTGCCATTCTGTGGCAACAGAGAAAGCAGAGCATGTGGACATAAACTCCTCTTCCTGGCACTGCTGCCCTGGGGACAATAGAGGGAGCGGAGAGCACAGACTGACTCTCTACTCATTGGCACCAACTTTCAGGCCATAGTACACTGTCTAGTGTTTGGGATAATAAGGCGTGGGTAGTGTCAGAGTCATTGTGTCCCTGTCTGATCACGCAACCAACAAGAAATGAGTCCTCATACAGTCATTAGCGCTGGAGGACTAGGTTTCTGCTCAGTCATGTGAGCTCTGCAGTGTACCCACATACACTAGGGAACTTGTCATGGCATAGATTGGGCCCCATCCTTACCCAACATAGGACCCCCACAGATCTGTAGTATGGTTCAGAGGTCTTCCTGGATAACAAGCTGTGTGGGTTGTGCTGTCCTGATGCCCAGCATGGTCATTGCCAGAAGTCACATCAAGTTTGAAGCTTCTTTGACCATATTTTGGATTATAGTACTTAGTACTTCTTTTGCTGTAATAAAGCAAAATTGTCCCTCAGTAGCATCACCTTTCAAATGTACTGAAGCCAGAATTTTATGCCTGGCTGGTTTTGTGAACTCAATATAGAAGGAACTAAGGAAAGTGCAGTTTTGGAAAGTGGGGAAGAAGAGGTAAGCTTAAGAAGAAGCTTTTGTGGATCAGGAGCCCTTAACCTGATATACATGACTATAGTCTGTGGATAGATTTTTTAGGAAGTCACTGAACAGCTGAAATGATAGGCAAAGTGTATGCGTGTGTGTAGTGGGTATATGAGGTGTGTGTGTGTGTGTGTGTGTGTGTGTGTGTGTGTGTATGTGAGCCCATGTGCACTTTTTAGAAGCACTACTCTTTGCATAGATTTCCCATGGCAATATTGGCTGAAGAATAGTTAGAACTGTCTTTTTAACTGTGTGGTGATTCAGGGTACAGAAAATCTACTGTAAGGTCCATTTCTCCTACCATGGACCTGTAAGTCTTACCTAAATTCCTCTCCAAACATGCTCTTTGCCTGTTACTTAGCAGTTGCTCAATAAATATTATCTCTACCCTAACTTACATTTTATGGATGTCTTTAAAGTGAACAAAGCAGCATGTTTAATGCATTCAGAAAGGAAATGAAGACCAACTCCTCTCCCTGCCTCCTGTTAGTCAGGTCCTATCTGCATCTTTTACCTTTTCCTGTTGACTCTTTTCTCCTACTGAAGCCATTACTATAGGGTGTTGAATTTGCAAGAGAGGCTGAAAATGTAAATGCCAAGTCAGATCCCCATCTCACTCTGTCAGGAGATTGCACGGGTCTGCTAGGAAATAACTCCTCTTTTGAACACCTCTGGAACAATTCTGTGAGTTTTGTTGGATGGTCATGTGTGTTTACTCTGTGATACTCATGTGAAAGTAAAAGGTGATAACCATCACTGATGGCTGTGCTTGATCCTTTAAATTCTGCACATGCCAGGAGCCCCAGCTGGTCCAACCACATGTGATTAAAAGCATTGCACTTAAGAATTCATGCTCTGGACACTAATTGTGATAGCTAACATTTGTATAGCTTTGGGGGGTTTACAGAGTACTTTACTTCTATTTTCCCATTTAATCCTCACTTAGGACTGAAAAAGTTAGTGGCGCTAATGGGAACGAACAAAAACCAATTTCAGAGAGTGTTAAATACACAACATTATAAAGTAAAATGAGGGTGATTTCCTCTAGTCATGAGGAAAAAAATTGTCTCTTTTTGATCTTCATATACTAAAAGGTACTTGCATGTTCATGTTTGTGAATTTTCTGGTGTTTTTTTGCCCTTACGCTTTAGATCTCCAGTATAAATGGCTAGTTGTGGCAGCTTTCTGCTGATTTAAAATGAAAAAAGATCTTTGACCTGCATAATTAAAATTAGCTTGGATTTCTTCAATAATGTTTCTTTTTTATTATAACCATAGCCTTCATCTTCACATAGTAGGAAGGAACACTTAAGGAAACTTCATTTTATCTATATTTCATCCTTAAAAAAGAAAGAGAGATAAAGTGGAAGTTTTTAGTCATTAAAGTAGGAAGTTCTTTATTTGAGATAAACACAAAAATGTTTAAGTATTGTTGATATTAGTCAAACATAGCAGCTTTTGGCTATTGTCTGAAGAGCTCTCATCTGCTGAGTTGCAGACCTGTGACCTCTAGATAAAGTTTCAAAATGCAGAAAATATTTATCTTCTTGCTATGACCTTCCATGCACAAGACATGAGCCATGGATTTGTTTCCTAGGGAACTAGTGAGTGAGGAAGATCTATAATTAAATCTGTTGAGTTATATACCGCACATGGGAATTGGGCGTACACCAAGCCCTTTAGAAAGCTCCAGTAATATTAGTATGGCTGCAACTTGTGGAATTACACCTAGCTTTTCGCCACACATTTCCTAGCAGAATCATTCAGAATGTGAATGCAGTGAAGCTCACGGGTTTCAGAAGTCAGGATGTGTGGGGTTCCCACTTCATTCTGGCCCCAGTGTCCCCACATATTCCACTAGCATTGCCAGTGGAAGAACTGACCTGTCAGGGACAGTCAGGTCTTAGAGCATCACAGTGTCAGGACCAGAAGGAATCTAAGCAAGAAGCTGTCAAGAGTTTTCAGATCCTCCAGATATGTTTCTCAAATAAAATCTTACTCAGTAATTCAGCAGGTAAAGCAAACTTCGGATAATTGGTTCAGGCTGGATGCAAGAGGATAAGAAAAATGCAAGCAGCGCTCAACTTTGTTAGGCCTTTCAGCCACTGCCCAGCCTCCCAAACCAAGGTCAAGAAGCCAGCGAGCCCCTCTTCTTAATGTGAACATGAACATCTCAGCCAAGGCACTGACTACAGAGATGGAGCAGGATGCAAGAGGAGACCTTGCTTCTTGTTCCATTGTCCCACGGCTCCAGGACATAACAGGATTCAGAAAAGAAAATGCAGCAGAAAAATGAGTTGTTTCCAAACCTGTCTCAAATATTTTTCACAGTCCATTTCCCTGTCTGGAGGCTCCTGAGGGCCCCGCTTTCACTCCAGTGCTTCTATTTATCAGCTGTTGAATTCAGTAATAGGCCTTTCCTGTTAACTCTAAAAAATACAGCTCTGTGGACTCCTTTCTTGCGATGGCTTCGTGCCCTGGTGGCAGCCCTCAGCCAAGAGAATGCTTCCACTGTGCAGGCAGCTTCCCAGGACGCCAGCGAGGTGGTGTGCCCAGGTGCTGTTCCTTGCCCTGTAGTGCACAGAAGGTGCGGATGGTGATGTCAATGAGACATCAGTTGTGTGGCAGCTCCTGTCCACACTAAGGGATTAGCAAGTGTTGTCTTTCACACGTTTGTATGATATGCATGTTCTATGTGTCTCTGTATGGGAAGCAACTTAGGATTTTGTTCTTTTTACTGTTGTTAATTCATTTTTGAATACACACACATATATGAATGAGAACAAGTGTGTATATACCTGCCTGTATGATCTTCCCAACAATCTTCTGAGATAGGTACTATATTACCCATATTTTATAGATAAAGATACTGAAGCGTAGAATCCTAAAGATTCTGTAGCTGATGGCCGCTAGAGGCAGAGTGGATATTTTTAACTACCCAGCCTGCCTGGTTCCAAGTTTGCGCTCTTCAGCACTCTACACAGTCAGTCTCTCCTTCTCTCTCTCTCTCCCTCCACTCCCTCCCTCTCAGTCATTTATTTATTTATATAATGCCTTGACTGGGAACAAATTACTAAGCTGCTATTAACTTCTTTTCACATGAAAAGGAAATAGTGCATCCAAATATGCTCTGAGGCTAAAAAGAGCAAGCAAAAGCAGCTAACCTACTGAACACAGTAACTTTTCAGTAAGTTATATGTTGTCATAAAAGCCATCAGCCATGATGTGCCCAAACCAATATGTTTTTTTTAATTCTAAAGCAAATTAAAGTAAAAGGCTTTAGGATTATTTTGCAAAATTTAATGCTAAGCATTCTATCTCCTCTGAGGGTTTTAAATTGTATACATAGTTTCATTTCTCACAGTAGTATGTTACGACTTTTTCATCATGGTACAGTACTATTTCAGCCAATGAATTTTTCCTAAATACAGTACACTCCTGCCTTTGTCCCACAGGGTGTTCATGTAAATCTATTTCTACCACTTACGTGTTGACCCAGGCTACTGCTGGAAGTGTTTGCAGGTCACAGTAACAGCGTTTGGCTTAATCATGGGGAACATGATCATAAGTGGTGAGGCTCAGCACAGCGCTGCCTCAGTCTCCCCTTGCTGTTGGGCTCATGCATGAGTTGGAACCTCTGTCCCTGAGACTGCCGCTCCTGTACGCAGTTGCCTGGGTCCCTCTGTGTCGGATTCATGGAGAACGTCTGGAAATCAATTATGATTTCCCTGGTGTTTCTGCACTGTCTTGTGGAAGAAAAGAAATTTACCTTAGAGCAGATATTTTCCGTATAAAATAGCATTTAGTAGGGGCTGGGGATATAGCTCAGTGGAGTAAGCACCTGCCTAGCAAGCGCAGGGTCCTGAGTTCGATCCCCAGTACCGCCAAAAAAAAAAAAAATTGCATTTAGTCATGAAATTAGCAGTTTTCTGATTGCATGTCTTCTTTTGAAAGGCACCTGCATTGTCCAACTTTTCAAGATGGATTTTCAATCTGCCTCTGGGGTTTGAGGCTCTTGTTTTGTTTATCATTTTTGTTTTGTTTTTCTTTCTGTTGTTGTTTTCCCTTTTGTTCGTTTTTCTTTTGTTTTTAATCTGCCACCACTTCTGTACATACTGATGGCTGTGATACATCAGGGTTGAGAACCACCGATTTAAATTACCTAAAGTTAAATTTCTTGGTGTTTAAGTTACATGAGGTCATTGTTGCCTAGGAAAATCTAAAGCTAGACTCAGATGAACAGGGAGAGGGGAGAAGTCTGGATGGGGGGGTCAGCAGGAGCAGAAGAGATGCCCATGGCAGCAGGCAAATGGTGCCCAAGGGAGACAGGGAGGACATGTGGGGAGAGGGAGATGTTAATGAACACTGTAGCCTGCTATTTCATAAAGTATTCCATCTCATCCTTATCGCAACATTTGAAGGAGGAGGGGTGTTCCCATTACTACAGCACCTCCATGAGCCTGGCATTTTTAGATTTCTTTTTTCTGTGTTTGCAAGTTTTATTTTGATTGACACATAATAATTGCGTGTCTGTGGAATACAATGTGATGTTTCTTGTTGAATGCCTTCAAATGCCAGCAGAGGTAGGTTGCAGCTTCCCTTTGTCAGTGGTGGAGCCACGACTTGGGGCAAAGGTGGGTACTCAGAACCAGGCCTTCTGAGCCAAACCCTTGCTTGATGGTTTGGATTCAGCTCAGCCCGAAGCCTCCAGGCCCTCAAGCTGTGAACTGGCAGGGAAATCAGGGCAAGGCACTCACTCATGGATGAAGTAATTTCACTGGGCCGGGAGAAGCTGTTTGTAACACAGAACTCTAGTGACCTGAGGATAGAATTGGCCATGCCCTGGCATAGAGACCACCATCCTGCAACTACAGGAACCTGACCAACTGTTAATAATGCATAAGGCATGACAGTTGCTATGACAATCATAAGTCAGGGATATGGAGGATGGAGGGCTGGAAGTGGAGACAGGCACCCTCGATGATAGCTACGGAAGAGGAGATGACAGGTGCGTCTGTCCAGAGCCAGCATCCTAGACGGAGGGAAATAAGAATGCAGAAGTCTGAGGCAGGTGCGCCCAGAACATTCTAGAAACAGCAGGGAGGTGTGTGTGTGTCTGGAGCAGAGAGGACATGGGGAGGATGTGAGACAGGAGAAGAAGAGGCGTGACCAGATCATGGAAGGCCATCTAAGCCAGCATGAGGATTTGGGCCTTCATTTGAACTGAGAACCAAAGTCATGGAGGGTGTTGAGGGAAGACAGATGTGACTTGGCCCCTACCTTTATGAGGTCACATTGGCTGTGGATGGAAAATATTAGCTGTGGACGTAGGCAAGGTGGGAACTGCTGTGTCCATTCAAGAAGTAAGTAATGGGGGCTCGGCCCTATTAGTGAAAGGGAGAGGAATGAGAAAATATTACCTCAGCTCTGCTTCACTGAGTGCCACTGCTGCAGGACAGCTCTGTACCTCTGTGCACATCCGTGTTTTCTGTTCTAACCCTTGTCCCCATTCCCCATGTCCTCAGGAGAGCGCTTCAGCTCAGAGATTCATGGACACCCAAGGCCTCACACCCGGCTCTGGCCCTTGGTCAGATCCTCACCTGACCTTCCTTTACCTTAACAGACTGCTTCTATTCCAAAGCCTAAGGAAAATTTAAGACTTTTAGAATTTCTTATTGCGTCAACATGAATATTATTAAATTTCTCATAAACCCAAATTTTATCTATTTAAAAAGACGATGAATCTTTCCTTTTAGAAATTGAGGTGGTTAGGATTAATGGCCACCCATAAAATTTTATAAGCAATTATTACAGTTTACTGCACCTCCCTCAGCTGCTTGTCACTCCACCTTTTATCTGTCTGTTTGCCAAAGTGGATTTTTCCACAGCTGACCAGAACCTTGGGCTGGAAAAGGTGAGGCTGGAATGAGGCCACTGTGGAATTATGTTTTTAGACATCGGCCATAACAATGGGACCTAGGACTTAGAAGCTCCTCGATGTTTACCCGCTCTGCTTTTGTGAAATAGGCATAGTGTGCTCTTCATTCTCATCAGCTGTGTTTAATAGACTCTTTAGAAAACAATATAATCCTCTGTTTCAACAAAGTACATTTATACGCGTTTTGCTTTCTGGTATATAATGCAACAGCTTTCACTTCTTTTCTGTGTTTGAATTCCACCCTAGTTAGGATCCCCTTTTTACTTTATGACCCAGCCAGTTCCGGCCTCCTATGACCTCCAACACGCCCAGACTCTGGGCCGCCACCCAGGCCTTAGCTCATTATGTGTAATAGCTCTTTTGATCAGGTTAGAATTCCCCTTCTGCCTGCCAGATATTTGTTTCAAAGTTTTTAACTCGTGTACAGACCACCTCCTATTTCTATCCCCAACCTTTAGTACTATTTTCTCTGGTTATCCCCAGTATCAACAAACTGAATGAAAAATAATTGCAGGAACCAGAAAAATGAATCTTTGGGTCAGGGTATAGAGGTTGTACATGTCAGAAACCCGTTTAATTACCTAAGGAAAGGAGTTTGGGTTGATCACAGTGACCAAGAAGCCTGTGGGCGCATCTTGCTTTCAGACAACCGGATCCAGGCCTCAGAGAACTGTCCTCTGTGCTCTTCCTTCCTGTTTTAGCCCAATTCACTCCTCCTGTAGACGGGCTTTCTCCATGTGGTCCAGGAAAGTGGTCATGGACAGCATCCTTCCGGCTTCATGTCAAAAAGTAAGGGGAAGCTTCTCTACCAGGCCAACTAGAAAATGTCCCAGGGAAACACTGTTCCAACATCTGACAAATGCCCGCTGCTCAGGCCATCTCTGAGGCCAGAGCAATGGGTTCAGCCTCTCCCCTGCAGGTGGGAGCAGAAGGAGCACTGCCACTGTGGCCATGGCAGCAGCTGATGGTCATGGGGGGAGCAGGAGAAGGTTGGAAAGTCTGCTAGGTAAAGAAATTTATAGCCACCTTCCTCCCCTACAATTCTACTAAAGTTGGTTAGCGTAGGCAGCTCTAGAATTTCACGTACAGGGGACTCATAACTGGGAGGAAGACCCACCCCCACGCACTCGCCCCCCACCCCTGCACTTCCTTTCCACTGAAGACTTGAGCACCCCCCTCAGCTCTCACTCCGCACTAGGTGCACATGGGTGAGAAATGAAGAATAACACGTTGTTGACTGTGGCCTCAAGGATGCTGTTCATTAGGGGGAAGGGCCTTCCTTAAGTTACAAGGGATGATCAGTTCACAGGCCTTTCCTCAATGTTAGCTAAGAAAAAGGAGAAATAGCCCCAAGGGTTAATATGCTTGTCTCCTGAATTGAGTTATTTTTCCAAGGCAATAAAATTTGAAGATTGCAATTAGTTAACCATTATGAAGACAAATCTTCAAATATTTCTCTCGCTGTGGTGACATTTAAAATGCTTCCTGCTCTACCAAACAGTCAATTGGATTTTTCCCCCATCTTTTCATAATGGCTAATTGCTAAGCAATTGATTGAAATCCCTTTTGTTACCATGTAATTTACTAAGCTGGCCAAAACAGCTGCCCTGACTGTTTCTTGGTTTGCTCATTTTGGTCACCTAAAGGGCAGGTTTAGGGTAGAAATGTTATTTGCTTAAACTCTTTATAAATGATCAATCTAATTACTTAACATAGTAATTCAGAGCAAAGGTTCAGTGCATGCACAGGCTTGCTTAACTAATCCTCAGGGAACGTTTCTTTACCTGTGTAAGCTTCGGGGTTTCGCCTACTTACAGAGGATTTAAGAGTCTCTCTCACATAACATTCCACTGAGAGCTATGTGAGGTGATACTGTATCAGGCTTTAGCACCCCCTAGGACACCTTAAGCATCAAAAGAGCATAGGGGCTTATACTTTCTCTGAGCTGTTGCTGGTGCATACGTATTGGAACATGAACAAAAACCCTTAACCTCAGTTTCCCAATCTGTGAAATGGGAAATAAAGCCTCTCTTGGAAGGAAGAGAGAAAGCTAATGGTGCTGGTGTGACAGTGAAAGTGCTTAAGACGTTTAACACTTGGGCGATCATGAATGATCGAAGAGACACAAGCAAACTCTTCATAGTGTTACATAGATGGTGTGGTGGAAAGATAGTTACTATTAAATTTAAAAAATGTTTATTACAGTAAAACAAACTGTCATTAATCCCCCTCAGAATACATTGCGTATTTTATCCCACCATTCTTGCCGCTTTCTGAGCAGTCCCGGAAGTTCTCTTTCACGAGTGTCTTTAACTGTGTTGTCGTGGCTGCCTCAGCGTCCTGAAACATGACTATTCCTGGTCATTCTGACTTTGCGGAAGAGCCAGAAGCCAGTAGCAGATATGGTGACTAAGCCGGGTGAGGACACACCATCGTGTTTTGACGAGCCTGACTGTCTGTTGGATGGCAATCAGCAACAGCATTTGCTGCGTTTGTAATCAGACCTTGTAAAGACACCGACGAAAGAGGACTCCCACCATGGCTTCAGAAAGGAGCAAGAGCACTGGGAAGAGTGTTTTTGAAGTGGAGGCGTGTTTTGAGGGGGACTAATGGCCGTATGTCTTTTACTGTAGTAAATTTTTTAAACTTGAACATTTACTGTGTATTTTGATCACCCCTTGGGTACTGGGTGCCTGAGTTTGAGGTCACAGCAGCTGCATGTTTGTATGTGACTAATGTTGAGCCATAACGTGTAAGACATCAGTTTGGTTACAACCCGTTTTGCAAGTCTGTGTGATATTTGATGGTGTATTGTCTATGAGAGATAATGTGAGATCCGGTAATTGTTATATTTCTTTTTAAAATAATTTTTAAATTGTAGTTAAAAATAAATTAAAAAGGGCTGGGGATATCGCTCAGTGGAATAAGCTCCTGCCTAGCAGGCGCAGGGTCCTGAGTTTGATCCCCAGTACCGCCAAAAAAATTAATTAATTAATTAATTAATTAAAAGTACACCTTTTTGTATATAAATATAATAAATGCAAATTTTCAGTGTTTTGAGCATTTTTTCACATACTGGTAATGAATCTTTTGGATACCCATGACTTCCGCTGTAATACTTGGGCTACAACCTGCCTAAAGTTTGAAAGACAGAGCCCAAGAACAATCCCAGGAACACTCAGGAACTAATGTGTTACCACAGCACAAGCCAACGTGCGCCAGACCTGTCCTCTTTCTCTTACTTCTTTCTTCCCGCGGACACCACAGAGGCTCAGACCTTTTCTAGATGTTTCGCAAAACCAGACAAGCCATGTGCTGCTTTGTGTGATTCACAACCATCTCTTCACATAAAAAAGACTTCATCCTTTGAGGAAGGTAATTTCCCTAGAGCTGTTTCCAAAGAAGAAATGTAAATCCAGGTGCTATAACCAGCAGGACTGCAGTCTCCACGGTGAAGTGTATGGAAGAAGATCTGGCTGCTCCATGCCACTGCCTTCAACAGGGAGCTGGAAACCTGTGACTGTGCACATGTTTGCCTGGTGTGTCACAGAGCCTCCCAGGGCTGTGGACTCCAGGAGATTGAGGGACTGTGTCCTCACCATTGTCTTATGCTGGCCCAAGCTGCGTGCACCTCTGCACCAGTGCTCAGACAGGTATCAAGAGAGTCTGGTGGAAAGACTGTTGCTTTCAACTCAGGACAAACTACATCTAAAAGATGAAGGCCTGATTTCATTGGTAGCGTTTAGGTGGTGTGTGTGTCTTTAACCCCAAACCACAGCAGTTGCCCTTATCTCTTACAAAGAGACAGGGTGGAATTGTACACATGGGCACTGGAGTTGGAGGTGTCTGCAAGATGGAGTTGTGCACCAGGGCTCAAGTGGGACCTGGTGTCTGAAGGGCACCCATACGGAGCCACCCAGATGCCAGCTCTTTGCCTGCACCCACTCACTGATCTTCTAGAAGAGGCTGTGGGAAAAGGGCTGGAGTATCACACTTATTTCATGGCAGCAGGAACTGAGGATGACAGAGATTTAGTCATGTTTTCTCTGACGCACAGATAATAAAGAGATGAGTAAGAAGTTGCGCCCAAACACTGCACACCAGCTCCGTGCTCTCACCCTCACTTCCTGGAGCCGGAGCGAGGATTCTTTCTTTCCTTTCTCTCCAGGCGGAGGGGCTTGGTTCTTTCCCAGTAGAGCTCAGGTGCCCCACAGAAGGGAGGGATACCGAGACTACACCCCGAAAGGGAGCAGGTGGTCTCCTTGAGCCCCTTTCCACACTCTGCTTCCGGTCCGTTTGCACAAAAGTGAAGCTCAAGGCAGCACACTTAAACCCCCCTCTCCACTGCTGCACCGATGCGCTGTAAGGTCGGCCACTGCAACTGAAATCACAGCTCTGCATTTCCTTCCTCCACCTCTTCACCAAGGAGAGGTAGCGGAAAGAATTCAACCTGCTGTGCAGCAGCCTAGATTAGATTGCTAGCTCTGCTTGGAAAACCCACTCCAACTCTTCAGTGTTGTGTGAAGTGGGGCTAACAGTGTCTATTTGGGCTATAAAAATCTGTACAAAAAATACAAGAGAAGCCCCTACTAGTAAGCTGCCTGTCCCAAAGCAGTCATCTAACCAATATCAACTTCTGCCTCCTCTTGCCTCTTATGTCCTCAATATGGGAATGGAGAGTCAAATATTTTCATTAGAACAGTGGCCACTCACAGAAGAAATGCTTTTTTCTTCATCCAGGTATTTGTAGCTTCAAGGATCCTGGGTTTTACAATCTTTAAGGACCACTGAACTCAATGTGTAAGAATGTGAAAACCAGCTTTGCTAAATTATATCTTATAGTATAGCCCACAGGTAGCCCTGGCTTTGGTCCTTGCTGGAGACATACAGGGATTTTCTTCCTCCCTCCCTCTATCCTCCCTCCATCTCAGTCCTTCCTCCTCCTCCTCCTGCTGCTCTTCCTCCTCCTCCTCCTCATGCCCGGCCCTTTCACCTCCCTCCCCTCTCTTCCCTTCCTCCTTTCCTGCCTGCCTTCCTTCCTGCCTGCCTTCCTTCCTTCCTTCCTGCCTTCCTTCCTTCTTCTCTTAATGCTAGAGATGGAACCAGAGCCTCACTCATGCCAGGCAAGAGCCCAACCACTGAGATAAGCCCCATCCCACAAACAGGAATTTAAGTACACCCTGACCTGACCACCAGAGCTCGCTCTGTCTTGGGTCTTCAGAATGAAATCTTGGCTTTCAGGTCTCTCAGTGCAGTGATGGACACACTTGCCCTTGGGAAGGCTGCCCTACCACAGGTTTAAAAGCAAAACCTTTGTTTTTGTGTCTTTCTGTGAAACACTACTTCCATTAGAGAAAAAGTAGAAAATGCAGTTAGGAGAGGTAGAAACCTAAATGGGTCTGCGTCAGGCCCCCAGAGCTGGCATTGATTATTGCACCCAGCACGGATTCCCCACGGCCCACTCAGGGTCACCTCCTATAGCAGCTGCTTCTGTTGCCAAAACAAAAGGGGCAGATTAGGCTCGTCAGTTCGTCCTTTCCTTTTTCTTGGGTAAAAAGCAAATGACTTCACTAAATCTTTTTTTTTCTCCTTATGGTGAAAAGCAATTAAAAAAAATTTTTTGTAGCAAGTAGGCATCTTAAAGGAGGTAAAATAGGAGTGGACATTACTTACATGCCCTCGCTAGTTGGGTAGTTGGAGGAAGTACCTGAGTGCAGGTGTGTGCACCACTGCGCGGGGTCGGGCAGCCATCATCATCTCAGGGGACCCGCTTGCTGCATTATCCACCATTCCACAAGGTCCTTCTCTCCACTAATGTACCCGCCTCCTGCTCTACTGTACAAACCGTATAGCAATGGAATGTTATAGCTAATATCTTTCACATATCGGTAAAAAGCACATACGAGAACGTCCAAAGAGAAATAGCTTTAAGAAGATCCTTTCTCTGCATTGAAGTCACCCTACCATGGAGAACTCTATCAGAAGAAGTAACACAAAATGCAGAGAAGTTTCTCTTTCACATGAAGTGTTCTGGGTAGCTTTATTCACATTGTTCATAATTAAAACAGTCAGGTGTCCATCATTAGTGAAATGGTTGTTCAGTGATGGTACACTTAGCTTAAATATTGGAAATCCTTGAAGAAAGGGTTGGTGACAATAAGGAAAATGTTCAAGACATACATAATATGTCCAAAAATGAGGATGCATTTATGCTTTCACACAATTCTTGTCAAAATCCCAGCACAAATTTCTGTAAGCATAAAGAAGCTTATTCTCAGATTTTTGCAGAAAGGCAGAGGTCCAGGGAGGGCTGAACAATAACAGCAAAGCTGGTGGATTCTCTCTTGGGATGTGAAGACAGCCCAGCTCCAGAGCTAGGGAGAGTGAGACAGAGTAACGCGCAAAGAGCCATCTCGGCGGAATGACCACCAGTTCGCCCCACTGATTCTTCACAATGGCACAAAACCAGCTCCCAGGAAGAAGCGTGGTGCCATTGGCAAGCAGCGCTGGAGGGATTGGCATTTATGGGCAAACAGCAGCCGAAACCTGAACTTCAGACATTAACTCAAAAGTGATTGTAGACATAAAGTGTAAAACCCTGTAACTCTCAGGGGAAAAGTGGAAGAAATTCCTAAGCATGTGAGTGTAGGCAAAGGGCTCTTAGACCTGATCCCAAAGACATATACCATAAAAGGAACATCTGATCAATTAAAAATTATCAAAATTTTAAATTATGGAAAATTGTAAGAGAACAACAAGCTGTGCAATAGGAGAAAATATTTATAAGCCACATATCTGACAAATGATTAGTACCCTGAACACGTAAAGAATCCTGTGAATTCAACAGCAAAACAGTCTAATCAACCAAATTACTACTGTAAATGGGCAAAAGACAGGAACAGATATGTTACCGAAGGAATCACAGATTGCAAATAAGCACATGAGAAAATATTCAAGCTCAGTAATCGTAAGGGACATGCAAGTGACACCCCAGTGAGCTACCCGTCCACACCTATTAGGATGGTAGTGATGATGCCTAGTGCTGGTGAGGACACAGAGAGTGTGGATGTTCAGACACTGCTGGTGGGACTGTGAAACCTTATAGCACTTGGACAGCCAGTTTGCAAATGTCTTATCCACGAAAGATGTGATGACCATGTGACCCAGTAATTGCACTCCAACGTATTGTTCCAAAACAAAGAGAACTGTGCTAAGCACACTCAGCAACTTTATTCATAATTGTGGAAATTAACTGAAGAAAACCCAAATGTCCTTCAACAAGGAAGTAAATGGACAAACTGATATGTCCATACCACGGGATACCGCTCAGCAACAAAATGCATGAAGTATCAATGCACACAGCTTGGCAGACTCTCTAGGAAATTATGCTGAATGAAAAAACCCAACCCAAAGGCTGAATGCTATATTATTCTACTTATATGATATTTTCTAAATGAAAAGAGCATGCAAATGGAGGACAGATTCGTGATTGCCAGAGTCTAGTATATGATTGGAGAGAGCTTTCTAGGGCAGAGGATATAGGCTAGAAAACCTGCTGGTATGGGACCTATGTGGAGGTTTAATTATGGAGATGAATACCCAAACTTTGACATGTGAGAAAACTGTGTAGAACTAAATTCACACATGTATGTGTGCACGAGCAGGTGCACGCGCACACACACACACACACACACACGCACGCACGCACGCACGCACACAAATAAGTCCTGGTTAAAACTGGAGAAATATAAGCAAAACTGGTACCCTCCATCTATGGCAATATTTGGATTATGACATTGTGCTACAGTTTCACAAGATGATGGTCTTAGGGAAAACTGGGTAAAGGGTATTTCTTACAACTACATGTAAATTTACTATTATTTCAAAATGTAAAACAAAATTTAAAATACATACTTATGCAGTCACATGACTCTAAAACACCGAAAGGGAGATGGTACATGGTCATAACTATTGAGAGGGGATACTGAACACCTTGTTTTGCTACCTTTTACTTTGGTTTATTTGTCAGATTATTCCTGACATCCAAACATTAGGTTTGTAAAAAGGACAAAAAGAAAACTTGATGTTTTAAAAGGTACATCGCCATGTGCAATGTACAGCCCTATTTTTAGTTTATCTTAAAACTCCCTGCAATCATTCTTCTCTTGTTCTTGAAACGTAAAGGTAAATCACATACGTGCACACGTCTGTGCTCACACACACAGGTGCACGTGTGAACAGCACAGTCTTGGCCTACTCAGGGGCAACTATGGGGAGCCTCAGGGTTCAAAGCTCACCCTTGACAGGTCGCAGCCAGAGACACAACACGCTGTTGTCAGCCTGGGTGGACACTGGACCTCGGGCGTGAAGAAGGTGGTTGAACGGTGGCTCCTCTCACTGTAGATACTTCTTGTGGTTTCCTTCTATCGGTGATTCTCAGCTAAGTCCTAGTCCTAATCCTAGTCCTAGACAGGAGGACCATCCTGATGGATAGTTAAAAAGAGTAAAGTGCTAGACAAAGACAACCACGGCAAAGAGGTGGTGTGGCAAGGTATTTTATCTCCACCCCACTGGTGGTGTGGCTCCTAGCGTTTGGTACAGATGTAATCGGAGGAGCGCAGACCATGTGAGCAACAGAAACTGCATGCTCACACTGCTGCATGGGGGCAGACTCCCGAGCCTATGAAAGATTCAATTCTTCCCCTTAGGAGAAGTAGCCAACCAGTATTAATATTTTAGAAATACTAGAAGGTAGACAAGGAGCCATTATTCATCCCTAGCACCTTCATGGCACTAAAATTAAATAATGGATTTTTTTAAAGTCAGAATTGTGAGAGTTGTGGAACTATAAAAAATACTCTTCTCTTGGGGATGTTGCATTTTTTTGCTTTTATCTTTTCTTCTCCTCTTGAGAACATTTTGATTTACTTCTGTGATAAGCTTGTAACAAATAGGGAACTTGGGAAGCAGAATGAGTGATGCTGGGAGGAAAGGAGGAGGCAGCTTACAAATGAGCTGGGCAAATGAGTTTCTTCAAGAAAGGAAGTTCTGGAGCTCGGTGTGTGTCCATTTTCAATTGTGTGACTTCTGTCTGTCCGTCTATCTATCTATCTATCTACCCATCCCTTCACGTATCCGTGTATCCATTCAACCATCCATCCATCCATCCATCCATCTCTCTATCTCTCCCTATCTGTAAGGGCTGTGGCCCCATAACAGTGAGCACACACAGTGCCACATGGGCTCAGGGGATGTTCAGCAGGAGCCTTGGAATGAAGCCCAGCCATCCCCTTCATAACCCAGCCAAGGCCTGGAAACACCAGCTGTGCCCCTTGAGGAAGCAGCAGTGTGAACTGTGAAGAATCGAGCAGCGAGCTGTTGGTACGTGGCCATCACATGTCATTCTTGATTGACCCCAAGTTTCCACACCTGACTCACAGGTTTCCACATCTGAATTTGCCCCCGAATTAGCTGTGTGACTTTTTAGACACATGATTTCCCCTCCCTGATCTTTATCTCCTTTGTGAAAGAGAGTAAGTAGCAATGACCTCATGAAACACACACACAGCTTTAGTGCAGGCCCTGCCATCCACAAGACCCCAGTGAGCACAATTACATAGGATGCAATTTAGAGTCTTTTAAAATCTTATTAATTATAAAGTTACTCTCCTTGACTTTTATAAACTATTGGGTTTATATGTGCTCTGATGATGTGTTAATACTTACTGAGGGTCCACTGTGTGCAACTCATATTTTTATGTGTTTTATGCACCTAGTCTCCTTCTATAATCCTCAGGACCTCAAAAATCTGGGATTCATTTAATTAAAAGGGGACCTGATGCTCAGAAGGGTGGTTTCAAGGGTGAAAACCAAGGGCACACTAGAGTAGGACACAAATGGGACCAAAAGCCAAGGTGCTGCTGAGGCAGGAGGGATGCACGGTACTTGGAACCTACAGAAAGGAGTCCAAGGGTGAGACAGCCCTTGCCCAGCTGATGGGCAGTGTGTAGCTGAGCTGGGTGCAGCCACTCACCCTTGGGTGTTCTCATGGTAATGGCCCACATGTTTTGGGCTGCTCTAAGCTTCAGGCTCAGGGAACCCAATCATAGCATGCAGGAGTCAGCAGGGCCCCAGAATGGATGTCTTGGAATAGTCCTGGAATGGATGGCCTGTGTGGCAGCTCTACAGGATGGGCTGTGAGCCAGGGCACTGCAAGGTGGTCCTGTCCAGCACCTGGCAGCTCTGCCACCAGCTAAAGCTCTTGGGCTTTGCAACTGGATCTGTTGATTCCATTTACTGGCTTTTCTAAATCAAGACTAAACCAGCCCCTTCCTATTCCCTCACTAGATGATGCTCAAAACTGTACTTACCCACTTTCTAAGTTTCCAGCTGCTTCCTGGGCTGTATTTTGATCATCTTTCTGTAGACCTCCTCCCTTTTCTCTCAAATATGCCTTTCGTCCTTGGTCCCCTGTCTACTCTTCCCATCCCTCTATCCCTGAGGGTGAAAACTCACCACACTTCATGGTCACCTTGTGCTAGTTATTGTGCAGCTATCTGTGATACAGAGTCCATCGTCTAACTTGAGAGGAACCTAGAATCCACACAGTCACCCCCAGAGATGTCTGTGTTTGGTGCATCTGCTGAATCAGTTTCTCAAAATCTTTACTGCCTCACACCTGATACAGCCTGTTGCTGAAATGCCTGTGTGTGTGTGTATGTGTGTGTGTGTGTGTGTCTTTGGGACCAGTGCATTAGGAGGATCACTCAGAGTGTCTCTGTTGGAAGATGCCAGCTGGTCTTATTGAATCCTGGCTTTGGATGCAGAGCTGGTCCTTACCAGAAATCAACGAAATCAACGACCCATTCTGAAACCATGCGAGCTGTGCTTACTCACTGCTGTATGCACTCTTTTCCACTTGTTTCTAACCAGGTGATCTCTCCTTTTTGCTTCTCTTTACATAACTTCTTTATTTATTAAAAAAATATTTGAGTGTCTACCATGGATCATGCACTATTGACAGCAGCGAACAAAACTGCCTGCTAACTTGGAGCTTCTTTTTAAATGGTAAATAGAGACAACAGACATGGCTGTGTCAAGAAGTACGTACCGAATGCTCTGTGAGGGAAGGAAAGCAAGGCAGGAGGCCTGGAAGATGCTGAGGGAAGGGAAGGCGCTCTAGTTTTTAATAAGGTGACGGGGAAGTTCTCTCAGGAGGAGACAAACATAAGTGTACGTTGAAATTTGCAGAGGAATGATGCAATGAGCCTTACAGCTCATCCATTTGGTGAGATCCTGGTGAATTAAAGGCACTTACCAAACACCGTGAAGAATGTGGCTGTGATATTTTGATGCAGGAGCCTAATTTGGAGACCAGTGCTGAGGAATAGATTAAATGATAATAATGGAGAGCATTATTTATCAGCCACAGGGTGATGACATCACATTTGAGCCTGCACTGGCTTAATACACACAGCAGTGTTCATTACTCTCCTTCATTTCTCCCTGTAGACTCTTTCCTTTGCCAGGGTCTCTGCGTGTGGCCCAAGAGGGTCTCCCCAGAATGGCAAACTTGACTTCAAGCTGATAAAGCTTTTAGGACCCTCCACCGCTTTCTGTCCTAACCCTATGCTTCCCAAGGCAATGATGTGATCTGACTGGCCAGCCTCTGCCTTTGGATTAGAGCCTCGTCGGGTCAGAGGTGCGTGACCGAGGGCTAGGGATAGGCCTGCGCATGTCTCTAGGGGAAATAGTGACAAACAGCACAAGAGGATGTATATGGGCCCAGCAGATGTTGACACGACAGAGGCAGGAAGCAGCTACACTGAGCCAATTACCAACCTGAATTTTCCTGACATCAAGGGAGCAGGTGCCCTGCAAAGGTTTTCACCAGTGAATGATTCAATTGGGAGAGCTAGTGGTTGCTGTAAGGAATGAGGAACCTCAAAGCTGTGTACACACCCTTGTAACCATGGTACATGCGAGGGAGAGGAGACTGCCAGGCTGTCAAATGGAAATGACTGAAATTTTATTTATTTTTGACACTGCTTATGTTTTGAAGCATAAGTCTTGCCATTAAAATTTGTCCTGAATTATAAGAACAAGAAGAAGTGCTGAAATTCTCAGTGAGAGGGCAGCCAACGTGAATTTCCAGGGAGACATGGTTCAATTGTCCATGCTGATTACTTCCAAATGGGAATAGCTCCAGGTTCGTAATGCTGATTTTGTTACATTGCTTTCTCTGAACTGTGGTTCGAATGAGTGCATAAATATTTGCTTTAGCCTTTCCCTGGGACCCATGAAAATCTGAACTGATGGAGGAGGCAGGAGCAGAGCAATGGCGGGAAAGGAAGGTCTGGCAAGTTAGCGAGAAACCAAGTATGTATGTCCAAGGGCGTGATTAATTTATTATCCTTTTAGATGGCAAAATACACACATGAACTTCCAAATTATGCCATTATTGTGACACAGCCAGGGGGTGAGATAATTTAAAGATGTTCCTGCCATGAATTTGATCTACACAGGGAAAAAGTGACCCTTCAGATACACATAAATCTGGGAAGACTTGGAAGTCCCTCACCCTGGCTCTGCCACTGACAGAAGCCAGAGATGAATATTTTGGGTAAGTTTTAATGCAGCAGTGTAATGCAGGGAGTCCAAACAGAAGCTTCCCATTAGGGCCGGGCCCCATGCCTTGTTGGCATTCTTATGGGTGTTCCTGCCCAGCCCAAAATATAGTGATATGGAGTTCGGCTAAAGCCATGGGCTCTGGGTGTTTGGGTGTGAATCCCAAGTCATTATCTAGGCTGAATTTGCCAAGGTTTGGGAGATTCCATTTGTCCCTTATAAAGCAGATATTAATATCAGTACTGTGTGTTAAATGGTTAGTAGAGTATCTGTATACAGTTAGTGTTCAATAAATGGTAACCTGTGTTTTCATCAGCACCAGCACATCAAGTAACAGTAAAAAAAAAAAAAGAACATTTTCCTTAAATGATTGCACATGTTTACATAGCTGAATGTGTCCTGTCTCAGATCACTCGCTCACTAACCCCCTTTGAGGATAGTCAGTGATTCCTGGTATGCAGGAGGTGAGCACAAGGCTCTGAGATACCCAACAGCTTCCCCTCAGGGCACAGTGTTTGTGAACTCCAACCTGGGATGCAGCCAGTGCTTTCTGAGTATCAGTCAGGATGGTCAGGCTTTGCTGTGAGGATCAGCAACTCCAGATTTCTGCTAATCAAAGTAACAAAGGTTTCATTAAATTCCATGTCCGCTAAGGATTAAGTAGTGGTTTGCTTCTTATTGTCTTTATTCCTCCTTTGGGACCAGGTCAGTGAGTTCACCGATCTTCGCAGCATTACTAGCATTACCATGAAAATGCAAAGAGAATTTAGTTAAGCACACCAGAGCTCTGAAAGCTTTTGCCTTGTGGTAGCCAAAGTGATGTGAGTCACTTTCACTCAGTCTTCAGTGGCCAAACACGTCAGGTTGCCACAAACAACTTTAAGTAGTAGCCAGAGAAGTACAGAGCCAGGTGCCCAGAAGGGGAAGAGTCAGAGTCTGTACGGACAGTCTCCCTGCCTACTCTCCACCACTATAAATGTGATTCTGGATTAGAAGAGGCCACAGGTATGGATGACCGAGAGTTTTCACAGATGTTGGAGACCCTTAGATTTGTAATAGAGCAACAAAAGACAAAAGCAGCGAAGGTACTTGGGAAGGACACAGCAAGCAGGAGAGTATAAAAATCACCAAATGCACTAAGAAACCAGAAAATCAGGAAATGATGTGTTAAGGACCCCAGTTGGTCTTTTGGGCAAATGGGATGCATTGTTATGGCACTGGGAAACAATGAATGGACCTGGGGTCCAGACAAGCAAAGCAAAAGGGCTGAGTGACTCAACAGTGACTTCCCTTCTCACTGCTACAGTACCATCTGCCCACATTGCAAGACAGAGCCCTTAGAGTGACTGGATGGTGGGTTTTACAGGCTGGGAGTGCTCTGGCAATAAAACATGTCAATAAATGTACTGAATGAAAGAAAAGAAGATGTGAGGGAGGTAAAATCTCCACTTTATAGAAGGATGAACTGAATCTCCCAAACCTTGGCAAAGTCAGCCTTCCTTCCCCTCAGGTGGGGAAGGAAGTATGTTAGTAGACTGTGTTCAACAAGAATAACATCTTGCAAAAGTTAAGGGAGAGAACCTGACTGTCAGCCAGAGCAGGTGGGAAAAAGGCGGTGGACACCATTCATAAGCACAGACGAGCTCCTGCTGGGAGAGCTACGTTGGCCAATTATGTATTCAGATATGTGGGGGACAGGGGCTGGCATGGAAGGGTGGCTAGGTCATGCTCTGAAATGCCCAGGGATGTCCTTTGACTGGCAGCCCTTCTCTTCTCTCCTTTCCTGCCTCTAACCCTACTCAGAAGCACACACAAAGGCTGACTGCCCATCAGACCTTCCCTGACCACTCAGCCTCACTCTGATGGTTTATAATCCTCTCAGCACCCACGTGTGGCTTTGTGTACCATCCCACGCTGCTCCACAGGGGGACAGTCCCTGTATCCTGCGCCCAGACCCAAGCTCAGTGTGCCGCTCGTTCTCGGGGTACCCAACGGTGTTGCCTCCTCAGGGAAGCAGGGAGACACACTCACTCACTTGACTAACATCTGAGCAACCACTGAGTGCCAGCAAGTGCCTCACTCTGCAGGACAGCCATGAATACAGTCAGATATGGCCACTGTCTCTGGAGCTTATGGCCTAATCAGAAAAATGGGTGCTAAATCACAAAATGTATGTAACAGCCTGACAGATGTTGTAAGCAAGGAAGAAAGCTCCAGAAGAATGTACTAGGGAAATCTCACTGAGAGGGACCCATGATCTGTCCTATTCAGAGACACAGGACATTGACTAGACTTGTTTTTACATAAAAATTTTCAGTTCACAAAAGGGCCTGAACTTCTCTATGCACCTAACATAGCAAATAAAATACGGAGAAAACAGAGTTGGTAAAAATCATTGGTGCTCAGTGTAGAAATCAGTATGGAGATTCCTCAGAAAACTAAAACTAAAGGTTCCATCCAACCAAGCTGTTCTCCTTCTTGATATCCTCCCAAAAGAGTTTAAAGCACCATGGCACAGTGCTATATGCACATCCGCGTTTATACCAGCACACGTTGTAATAATTAAATCCTGGAAACAGCTCAGATGCCCATCTATGGATGAATGGGTGAAAAAGATGTGTTTTATACACTACAGAGTACTGCTCTGCCATTAAGAAGAATAAATTTGAGATAATTTTAGATAAATGGATGCACTATGCCACCATACTTTTAAGTAAAACAAATCAAGCACACATCTTTAAATATCACATTGTTTCTCTTATGTAAGAAACTGAAGGCATAAATAAGGATGGAAATGGATGACAGATGTCGGGAAGTAGGAGGAAAATGTCCAAATGAGAAGGGGAACAAGGAAGGGGGAAAGGGAAGTAAGGAAGGAAAAAGGAAAAAATGAGAATAGAAGGAAAAATAGAAACAACGCTTTTGTAAATAAGGAGGGGGAAACGATTGTAGGAAGGGGAGGAGAATGGGGAGAAGAAGAAGCATCAAGATATATCACGCACAGGTGCAAATTCCCCATGAGGGATGAGATCACTACGTATATCAACAGAGCACTGATAATATTAATTTTGAAAATCTATAGTACTCAAGTTAAACTACTTTTGCCCAAATGTTACCGATCTGGCAGTCAACAGGTGAGCGAGAGTGGGGAGGGTGTGTGCAGTGCAATCACTAAGTGTGACTGGAGGCGGAGCTGGAGTATGCGCACCACAGACACAACCTCGGTCTGGTTCTCTCTGGTATCGTACACACAGCAGCCCTAAGTCACCCACATGGCTGGGCAACCTTCTCCATGCCCCATTTCCAGAACCTCTCTGTCTCACCTGGGACTCCGCACCCACTCCCCACAATTCCCCATTCTGAGGCCCTGGCAAGCTCTATTCTCCCTTCTGTGTCCATGAATATAGTGTTCCAGGTACCTCATAAAAGTAGAATCGGACAGTGTCTGTCCTTCTATCGCTTAGCAGAGTGTCTTCCACTTCATTTGTATTGTAGCATGTATCAAAATCCCCTTCCTTTTCCAGGCTGAATATTATTCTTTTATACATAGGCACTTAATTTTCTTTATTCATTCATCTGTTGATAGACACTTGAGTTGCTCTGCTCACTTGGGCTACTGTAAATTACACTGCAGAATACTCATTTTTCCCTTTGTCTGCCCAGGAATCATTTAGGAAAGATGATACTGTAGCTGGCCAATACTAAACTTTTAAAAGGCTTCTGAAAATTAGAAATGTCACATGCTACATTATTATGCAATAAATTCGAAATAACTAAAACCTCTGTAACATTTGGAAATTAAGAAATGTTGTCCTAAAAATGAATAAATAAAATCCTACATCCCAGAGAAAATAATCAAAAACTTATGAACTGTCAGAAAATAATGCCTGGAAATAAAACAATGAATTCTAAATTCTTTTTTATTTTAAAGAGAATTTTTAAGAAGAAAAAAGAACAATAGCAAAATGCCAGCATGAATTCTGACTGTTACAGAACTCAGCTTTCCCTAGGTTTAGGCGTAATCTCCAATGTCTTTGTCATAAAATAAAAAGGGAAACAGAGGTATGAGGCATGTGTGTGGAGTCGGGACTTACCTCAGTGTGCAGCTGGAGTTAGATTTCCCCTCCCCTGCCTCTGTCCTCCCTTTACCCTGAGCAGCTTCCTTGGGAGGCTGGAAAGCCTTTGCATGCAGCCCCCACCTCAGCTAGTGTGAGAACCTGGGTGGCAGGGTGGCCATCGGATTGCAGTCCTCTATGGACCAACTGGGCCGTGGCTCGGTGCTCCTCCACCTGGGCACTGGGGCTGCTGGCACAGGGCTGTCTTTAGTCCCTGTGTTAATGTGTGAGCTATAGGCTGAGAGTGGTTGAGCAGCGTGAGGGTGAGAGAAGGGCATGGATGTAACAGTTGCCCAGACTGTGAATGGCTGAGTGTCTGCAAGTTGAAAGGCAGCTAAGGACTAACCTACCGTGGAGTTGATTCATCTGTACACAGATTAATTCCTTGAGAACCAACCCAGTGATAAACACAAACAACTATGTGAAGGAAGGGAGTGGGTCCTTCTCTACTGAACTTGGAGTAGAGAACATATTCTAAACCAATATGTTCATCAAACTCCAGTAATTCCCTTACATACTTGAAAAGTTCTTTGTACTGTATTAATAATGCAGGCTTCTCATAAAACTGGAAATATTGTAAGGGTTAAAAAAACTCATGCTTACCTTCAAGGCTCCTATTTCCATGTGACTTATTCACTTGGGGAGGGGGTTAGTCATTTCCTAGTTTAACTCAAAAAGAAGGCCCCTCTTAAAGGCTCCCTTTGGAAATTATAAAGATGGGAGTGTCCTAAGTCTCCTTCTGACTCCTACCATCACCAAATCCGGGGAAGCTTAGCTTTGAGGAATTGTGAACGAAGAAATGAAGAAGTACTGGTGCTGCACATGTAAAGTGACCGCATTTTCAAAAGAAAAGAGATGAGTACAGCAGCCCTTATTTTTCTTTTTAATTGGCGAGTTTATGAAGCATTTTATGATCAGATAAAAACATAACATGCAAATAAAGTTTCACTTCTTCACTTATAGTGTTAATCAAGTGTCTTCTATGTTCCAAGCCTAGGAAATGTGAAAGAGAATAAGAAATACATTTGAAAAAGAATAAGAAATAAATGTGAAAGAGACTAAGAAATAAATAGCCAGAAGGACAACAGTTGCCACCGCCCACAAAGCAGCACTCTTTCTCTCTGTGCTTGGGTAGATCCTCAGTAAGAAGGGCTGGGCCCAGAGGAGGGCCCAGTGAGCGTCCACGGAGCAGCGCAGGAGCTGGGGTCAGGGGAGCTGAGGTGGTTGGGCAATGCCCAGTACAGAGTCCAGGAAGATGAGGGATCCCCAGCTCAACAGGATGTGGACTCAGAGACCATCTGATGAAGTGGGTGGGGCTCTGGGGTCCATGGCTCATGATTGGAGAAGCAGGTGAGACCCACCAAGGAGGGCCTCTGCTTGTATCCTGACGAGACTGAGCGGCCACAGGAAGTTTCAATCTAGGGATAGCTCTGGTCAGGCTTGGGTTTGTGTTATAGGATGATCGTCCTTGTTGCAAAAAAGGGATGGGCAAAGACAAAAATCAGAAACATGGAAGCCAATTAGGAGACATTTATAACGTTCAGTTATGTGCCCAGTGCAGCTGTTTATTGGCCCCCTACCGGGTACCACCCACTGTGCTAGGCCTTAAGAACACACAGGCAGACAGCTCTAGAGGAGACCTGAGTCAAGGAGCTGATGATGTGGGCAGCCGAGCTCTTACAGCAACAGTGACCCAAGGTCAGGGCTGTGTAGCTTTGACATATCTGATACATTTTCCATAGACAAAATAAAGGTAAATGATGTTGGTAAAAGTCTGAGCCCACCAGGAAGCAGCAGAATGTGCAGTTAAGGCCACATTCATTAAAGACAGTGGGGAGTCTTGTGTTGGATTTTGGGTCAGAGGAGGACAGCAGTAAAAAGACTGGTACAGTCTGAATACATCAATCTGCAGCATTAACAGTGACAACCTGGTGTTGCTTTTTGCCTCTTGGTATGTTCTACGGTTACCTAAGATGTTAACTGGTATGAAAGTGTATGGGAGCTCTGAACCCTCTTGCAACATTTCCTTAAACCTAAAATTTTCCTTTCCAAAAGTTTGTGTGTGCACGCATGTGCACACATATGGGCCCACGCACATACACACACACATATGTATCAACACATGCACACACCCACGCAGAGTCACTAGAAAAACATACAAAGTGAATTGCAACTAATGGTCATATTTATGCAAAATTACTCAACACTGCCACAGAATCTATGAATTCATATGTATGTATGTGATTCATTACATAACTCCTTCAAAACACAGGCAGCTTGATCCCACTGGTTATTGGCAGCAGAGGATAGAGATGGGGGCAGGACTTGGCAGGGGACCCAAACGGGACACTGAATTTGTCCTCGTTATACCACATGTGGAAGAAGTGTGTCCTGCAGCAAGGGCACACTGGGACCTGCTCTGGTCCCTTTGCTACAGGCTACCTGCACAGCCAACCAGGAGGCCCCACCGCCCAGGGGCTTGGCAACTCCTGTGTGCTGTTTACCTGCCCTCCCTGGGAGTTGGCTACCGGGGCCTACTTTCTTCCTCGCAATTAGCTGCTTTTTCCATTCCAAGTCAGAGAACAGGAAAAATCCCACTGTGAAAAGGAGTGCCGAATTACCAAGGATAATAGGAAAGCCCAGCTAATTGTGAAGCCTGCGAGGTGGATAATGGGTGTGAACAGCTGCTGTGGGCAGCAGGGCTGTCCTAGCCAGGAGAGTGCACTGACTTCTTTTTCTAATTTTAAAGAGAAAAGAACAAAACCAAAGCAACAAAAACAAAGACAAAACCAAATCAACACAAAAACTATAAAAATGATACAGAATTTCAAAACAAGATGACAGGAAATCAACAATGGCTGATTATTACTTATTGTTACCCTCAAAGTAGTTGCTCGGATTACCACATATAGGTATGCAAGATTGATCAAACAATTAAACATTAACTGACCTTTTCAATAAACCAGTAGAAACTAGTAGTACAATTATTGTAGCTATCTTGTGTGTATGTGTGTGTGTGTGTGTGTGTGTGTGTATATATATATATATGTATATATATATATATATGTATATATATATATATATATATATTATTTCCCTTCTTTCTTTTCTCCTTTCCCTCATCCCAGTGGTTCTTTCCTATTTAGCAGTTTCTTTCCCTTTCACAATATCTATTGTACCTTTCAGTTTTATTTACTCTTTCAGGTTCTTACACTGAACCTGTATGGTGTTTACACATGCAGGTCTGCTTTATTTCACTTATGAGTATGGTCTCTAGTTGCATCCATTTACCTATAAAAGCCTTGAGTTCATCTTTATTTATAGATGAGTAATACTCCATTATATAAAAAAAAGCTTTTGTACTTCAAAAGAAATCATCAATAGAGTGAAAAAACAATCCACAGAGTGGGAAAACATTTTAGCTAACTGTCCCTCAGAGAAGGGACTTATATCTAGAACATATAAAGAATTGAAAAAGCCCAAACACCCCCAAATTCAAAGACCCAGTCCAGAAATGGGCATTTGAAAGGAATATACACTTCTCAGATGAAGAAATACAGATAGCAAATAAATATACGAAAAAATGTTCAACATCATTGGTCATTCAAGAGATCCAAATTAAAACAACACTGAGATTCCATCTCACCCCAGGAAGAATGGCTATCATCAAGAAATCAACCAAAAACAAATGTTGGAGGGGCTGTGGAGAGTAAGGAACACTTCTCCACAGTTGGTGGCAATGTAGACTGGTACAACCACTGTGGAAATCAGCCTGCAGATTCCTCAAAAAATTAGGTTTAGAGATTCCATTTAACCCAGCCATTCCCCTTCTGGGTTTTCTTCCCAAAAGAATTAAAAACATACCACAGTGATACAAGCTCACCTATGTTTATAGCAGCACAATTTGTCATAGCTAAATCTTGGAAACAACCCAAATGCCCATCAACTGAGGAGCAGATAAGAAAAATGTGGTATTTTTATACAATGGAGTGCACTGATTTCTGATGTCAGATTGCATTCTTCAGCAGCAGCAGCAACAGCAGTAGCCAGGAGCACAAGGACACCTGGTGCAGTGTGCGGGTGGGGTGGAGGTAGCACCTGGCTGACCCTGGAGGCTGACGAGGCACAATGAAGGTTGTCTGGAAATTTGATTTCATGTAATTGTGGCAATGAAAGGCTGAAGATTTATAGCCATTGCACAGCTTGAGTCACCACTGCTCTGTGAAGCTAGTGTGTGTGGCTTGCTGTGAAATTCCCAGGGACCAAGAAGCCAGAAAGGCAGTGGTTGAGCCAAGGACCCTGAGCTTCCTCCTGCATCTGCAATGAGCTGAGACTCCTGCTTGTCCCTGAACAAGGGCTCAAACTCCCCAGCCTTCCAAGCTTCCTCCAACCATGCCCCTGGCACCTTTGACAATGTAGAGAAGTTGGTCTGTTCTCTTAGAGAAACAGCAATACTTTTGCCTTACTGAGCTCCTAGATGACAGGTTTTTAAAAGCGTTCCTGTGTTATGCTTAAAATAGGTCTAAAAATAAGGTAGAAAACAGACCCAGCAGACCCTGAGTAGAAGACTCCACACAGCTCAGTAAAAACGAGCTTCCATGAGAATGTGCTCCCGTGGGCTGTGTAAGATGGACCACACTAGTGAACAAAGCCCCACCTGCCCTGTGCAGGGGTCTCTGAGGCTCAGTACCCTGGGGATGCCGTGCCAGCCCCTGAGAGTTCCTTTCAAATGCACAGAGCTCTGAGCACCAGCAGCCAGTTTTAACAGATGTTTAAAATGCTGGGCCTTTAAAAGCACAGAAAGATATACATATATATGTAGGGAACAAGAGACAGACAGACAGACAGACAGACAGAGAAAGAGAGAGAGAGCGCGCGCACTAGAGCAGCATTCAAGCAGAGCCTTCAGCACTCGGCACACTCCTTCCCCAGGGAATAAGCACTTTGGACCCAGCAGCAAGTGCTAATTAGTCAGGATTCTCTCTCCTAGACCCAGAGCTTTTGTAAGGTCAAGTGGCTGGAGCTCTCAAAAGAGAAGGAGGAAAGGACCCAGACCTCAACCTGGCAGCCGAAAGAAAAGTCACCTCCAGATAATTTCCAAGACTGGAAGTCAGCTCTAGGTGCTGGACAGCAGAGAGTGATGGAAGGGGGCGATGATGCCCCCAAGAGGCCCTTTCTGCTCTGTTTTTCCTAGGGGGTTCTGGGGACCGCGTCCCCCACCCTTTGTGAGCAGGGAAAAGCTAGGAAAGAGAAGGGAGAGCGCAGAGGGGCGCTCCCGGCCGGCCCTCGCCAGCTGGCCTATGTGTGGCCGGCAGCCGGGGCTGTATCGCCCTTTGGAAAAGCAGGCGCTCTTCGACTACCTCAGGACACTGAGTTCGTGTCTGTAGACTGTCTCCCAGGTCACGGGACCTGTCTCTGGTGTGCTTAGGAAGGGAGGGAGGAGCTTGTACCCACGTGGCGGAAGTGGTGAGAGGGGAAGGCACAAAAGCAGAAGCACAGCAGGGATGGGACAGAGCCCATGCCCGCCTGAGCCTGCCCGCCTAGCCGGTCCACTTCCAGGGAAGTCTCTTCCTGGATCAGAGTTGTCTGTGAGTTCTGTTTGGAAAGGAAATAAATTCCCTTAGGAAATTATCTCTTTTCATGTTATGGCTGCGATGCTTTTGCTCCCTGGAGGTGTCTCTCTGCCCGTGAACAGCAGTGTACTTAGGTCCTATAACCATTAGCTGTATGGCTGAGCTCCTGTACCCTTTATTCATGCCATCTCTTTAATGCCTCAAACACCCCTAAGAGCACAGTTATCCCATTTTACAGAGGAGGAAATAGAGAGCCAAAGAGGCAAAGGACACATTCAAGGTCACTTGAGTGGCCATAGGCAGGGCATGGACAGTGACACCTGTCTGCATGGTAGTGTTCTTCACTGAATGGACATTGCGCCTCTCCCTGCTGTGCGCTGGACGCTCTGCCTGGCGCTTGCATGTACTAGTGAGCCCAACACTCTGGCTTTTGACTTCCTAGAGCAATCAGGGAAAAGTGAGTCAGAAGAAGAACATCAGATGGATTAAATCAAGTAGTGATTAAAAATTCTTTTCATTAGAAGGTTTTTCATGCCTTATTTTTAACGATCCTATTTTCCATAAATCTTAAAAATGTAAACGGAGGTAATTGGTGTTTAATTGAAACCTTCAGTTCAATAAAGAACATTTTAAATCAGAGGACATAAAAATGTATTGTCACATGGAACCCTTTCTTACTTGGCCTCAATGGATCCTGCCAGACCAAGGTGCAAGTTCAGGCTGCCTTAGGCATGACTGCCACCTGTGGCAGGCCTCAGAATTGCAGGCTCGGCAGCCGCAGAAGCAGCCTCTGAAGAATGCTGATTTTACTCTCTTTAGAGCATGGTCAATGATGTACCAATAGGTCCCCGTGCCTTTGTAAAGGAGTTATTGCTGGTTCTGTGTCAGCTCTCCTTTGTCTGTATATCTTGAATATCTGATGTGTTCATGACCTTTAAATTATTTTGCTGTAATTCAATTAACATTTGCAGGTACTGGTAGTGTGATATTAAATATACATAAAACACATCAGTGTAAACTCTAGAACCAACATATGCAAATAATAGCTCTTTCTTTAACTGCACAAATTTAACTGCCATAAAAAGACACCACCCCACCCCACCCCCCACCCCGCTCCATAATCTGGTCCCTAACTTCCTTTCAGTTCACCTTTGAGTCCTGTTTCTGGAATTTCCTAGGCTCTCCCTCCCCTGCTGGTACCTCTGTCCTTGCTGGTCCTTCTGCCTGGAACTACCCTCCTCCACTTTGACCTTCTGAATTTATTCATTAAATGTAAAATCAAGGTCAACCATCTGAGGATAATTTCCTTAAAATCAGAAATGACAATGTCCCATACTAGTGTCTAGAGAAATAGAAGACACGGTTCTGAATCCCACTGTCACCTATTCAACAGCTGTGACCACAGCCCAGTTGATTAAAGTCTGTACCTCTGTGGCTGCATTCATTAAACAGGTATAATCTCACCCCACCCCCACCTATAGCTGCACAGACTTGGTCATGAGGAAGGAGGGCATTACACAATGGTGCCATTTGAGGGTACTGCTGCTTTAGGCAAACCTTGCTTCATCAGACGACTTTGGGCTAGCACCTGAGACTACTGGGTGGGTCACCAAGGGACATATGTGATAAGCTATCTCTGTGTCTTCCAGACAATCTTAAATGTTATTCTGTTTCTCTGACCAGGTGGTCGACAGTGACAGACCTGAAGGGTCCAAGTTCCGGCTCACTGGAAAGGGTGTGGATCAGGAGCCTAAAGGAATTTTCAGAATCAACGAGAACACGGGTGTTGTCTCCGTGACACAGAGCCTGGACAGGGAAATGATTGCTGTTTATCAAGTGAGTGCCCATCGCCTGCCCACTCTGTGTGCACAGATGTGGCTTTCAACCACTGTTTTCTTTTTGCTCAGTTCATTATTTCTATGCCTCATCAAACTCAAGAGTCCGTGGCTTTCGAGTCTGTCCACGGGAGCTGGAGTGAGGTGAAGCCTGCTGGAGTAATGGTGAGGGTTCCTGTGTCATCAGCAGAGCCCCAGGCCTGTGTCAGCCTCTGAGGACCAAGACCTGGTGCTTTTCAGAGGCAAGCTGAACCCTTAGGTCAACCTTGCTTTCCAGAGACCAGCCTGATGGTTAAGAGCAATAGGAGCTGTAACACTTAGGTATGACAATTACCCTTTCAGAAATCTACTCTCAGGAAATAGAGATAATTTAGTATGGCCCAATAATGCTCTTATAGGGTATGGCCCTAAGAGTGGAAAAAACTGCTAAGGATTCGTTAGTGAGGAAGTGGTTAAGACCCAGCATCTTCAGCAAGGCCGCTTTCCCTGTCATCTAAAAGACTTTCAACCAAATGTCAGTTACATGAAAAGATTCAAGATACCAGATGGAAACAGAACAGAAAACACATACAGTGTCTTCATTGCCGAGTCCTTACACGTATCATCATGGGTAGACATTTAGGAAACATGAAAAAGGGAAGCTCACAGTACTAATTGTAGGGTGTGGGTGTTCCGCTGGGTGTTTTTCTTTGGTATTCTTACTTACTCAACTGGCTCTCTGTGAGCTGCAAGTGAAGAGAAGGTAGTGTAAGGGTAGGGTGAGCATACAGTGCTGGGCACGCGTGAGTGAGTTTACACTGACACAAGGTGGTGCCCTGCAGTTTCTCCTCTCAAAGCCTTGCTGGAGGCTTTGCTGAGCACCTCCAGGGACATCACCTATCAGCAAGCACTGAAACCTGAGTGTCCTCTTCACAGACCCAAGGGAGGGTCTGGTCGTATAGAAATTGAAGGTTGACGCCCTCAAATTTTCCAGCTCAAGTGGCCTTGACAGTAGCCAGAGATGACTGAGCAGCTCTTGGCTTCCAGCTACCATAGGGGTAACCAGCAGCTGACCGTGAGGAGAGCGCTCTTCTTTTCCTGTGTCTGTCGGGAACATCCATGCAGATGGATATTGTGTGTACAACACGTTAAAAACTAAGAAATGCGCAATGAAGTTCATCATTTCATAGCACAGGGATTAAGAATTCTGAGGTTAAAAAAATGCCATCCAGATCTCCCCACTGCTGCATCCTAGTTGTTTGATCTTGGACAACTCACCTACCTTCTCTATCTTATAATTTTTGCTCATAAAAATACAGATCTTACTAGTATCTCTAAGGGTAATAAACGATGAAATGAAATTATTTTTCCAGATATTTGGTTCAATGTCCAGCACTTACTGGGTATGCAATAAATCAGAGCTACTTTTGTTAATCCTTTTCTTGAACATTTTTGAAGTTTTTAGGTAAGTCCCACAAGCTTCTAACATCAGTTTCCTGACTCCAACCTGAGAAGGGAGACATTCACCGTAGATGTGACTTTTCCTTCCAATTGATGTTAAATGAATACCACAGCCTTTGCCGCCCTCTCTTAAGCATGATAGAGAGATTTGTGGGAAAGCCTCAAGCTCAGGAAGCCCTGGGGAATTAAGCAGACACAGGATAAAGAATGAAGGAGAGGAGGTATTTGGGGGGGGGGGTCCCAGAAACAGAACTGGTGTAAGTCAGAGCAAGCAAAAAGTATCCGTGGCCAACTGAGACGTGGTGCGGAAGGGAAGAAAGGGGCCTTTTGGTGGCTGCTGAGCTGCTGTAATGATAGGCAAGAGATTAAATGCATCCATGGCCACATGGTCCTGTTTGATATCTGTGGAATCCAGAAGTGCTTCCCCCCAAAATTCAACCTGCCAGGCATCCTTCCATGTCCACAGAAGGACTCCAGGCTGTCTATGCAGGGCTCTGCCTCAGAGTGAGTGTTCTCCTTTCATGTCAGTGACCTTGCTCTCCAGGGACAGTATAAAGTCCCCTGTACTGAGGTGAGAGACACTGGGGGACAGTCAGAGCAACAGGGAAAGAACCCCAGTGGCCACCATCAGGGACCGAGGAGCGGGCAGCCTGTGCTCGGCAGCCCTCGGTTTTGAGGTGCTGAGAATATCAGTGGAGGCTACCCGAGGAGAATTCCTAAAGCACATTATTTCCTTCCCTCTGGCTCCATGAAGCCAAAGGCACAGCAGTCAGATCTGACTGTGCAGGGATTCTGCAGCATTCAGGAGATGGCTGTCTCAGAGGACCAGTGAGGTCAGACCCAGCCCATGTCCGCTCTGCAAGAGCTGCTCCGTGTGCAGGGCTGGGTCCACAAGAGAAGGCAGGCTCCTCTCCCTTTCTTTCCTTCTTTTACTTCTCTTTCTTGCAGTGCTGGTGAAGGAAGCCAGGCCCTCCTTCAAGTGAGGCCTGTGCTCCACCCTAAGCCACTGCCCAAACCCTGCTCTTTCTAATGTTCACAAAGGCCCATGTGCTAGGGTGGAGCGAAAACCCACTAATCTCTAAGTAAGTTTATTTTCAGTGCTATTTTCTGACAACTGTGATTAAGGATGAAAACTCTAGAAAGGAAAAATCATGCATCCAAATTTCAGCACCAAGAGCTGAGTGATCTTGGAAAAACCCATTCATCCTCTCTAATCATGATTCTTGTCCAGAAAATGAGCCTAGCACTACTTGCACCTGGGAGAATTACAAAGAAGAAATGACTAGTGTTCTCTACCTGGTACTTGCTGGTTAGCTAGTAAAGGGGAGCAAAGTCTGGAGCTTGGAGATTCTCATGCTTTTCAAAGTGAGGCCATGGCAGTTCCTAGGACTGTGCAAGCTGTGGGCCTGGGCAGGCATCTGCCCTCCCTTCTTAACATGGGAGCAGAGGGGCAAAAAGGGTGACCTCGTGGAATTCCCCGAGAATTAAAAGGGTGTTTGGAACAGTTCCAGGAGCATTGTAGGCGCTGCACAGCCTTAGCTGTCCCATGCATGGCTGGGACTGCACTGAGGCCAAAAGTAAAGAAAGGCAAGTGTGAGCTTCCTGGATCTGGGTTTCGGCCCAACCTTGACACCCAGGAATGAGCTCCTCTGATAAACCTGAGTTCAAACTATAGTTCTGTCACCTGCTTACAGGATCCTGATGGACTGGCCCATACAGCCACTCATCCTATGTGTACTCCACAGAGGACCTGCAGGGAGGGGACCCTCCAAGGCAGTAGGGGGGACAGTAGAAACATGTCATCCGGATCCCTGCCCCAGAGTGTCTTTTGTCTCAGCTTTGTTATACAATGTGGCACTTTCAATACTTCCCCATGGTGTGTAGGAGACTTGCCAGGAAGCTGTACCTTGTGATCTTGTAGCTTGGTACACCCTGGCCCAGGGCCTCATGCCCCCCTGGAAAGGAAGCTAGGATGGGGGGAAGGCAGTGTTTAGTATGAGTACCAGGGCAGCAGTGGCCTGATCCACCTGGCCTGAGCAACAGCTCCAGGTACAGGAGCTTCCACTCCTTAGCAGTGACCCTCCAGGCCTCAGTATTTACCTTTAGACTGTATTCTGTTTCCTCCTGTCCTTGCTGAGGAAGGTCACCTAGCTGTCCTCTTTCTGGATGTAAGGAGAACTGGATTACTCCCTTGTGGAAATACTTTAGCACAGGAATGTGGCAATTCCAGTCTATCTCAAGGGCCTGCTTACAAATCACTTTCTGTCTTAGCAGTAAAGTCAGAGCCACTGTTTTCATGGCTATCAGTGTAGTTAGGAGCAAGTCTACGTCTTCAGGAACAGAATCCTAGATCTTCAAAAGCCCACGTTTTCATTTGTACTCTCGCAAGTTTAGAAGGCAGAGAGTGTGTGGGTGCATGTATTGACATTATAATTGCGCCAATGTTGTTATTTGTTTTAAAGTTAAATGCTCCTCACATGCATGAACATGCCAGTGCCTTAGCATTTCCCAAATCGACCAAGAAAACATGTTGATGGAAGCCTCAGGGGTTTGTGCGATACAAAAATAATATGTGATCCACTTGCCCTTGGACTCCAAACGAGTCCTGTCACAGACACTACAGTTTATTAGACACTGTGTGGTAGATGTTAGGCCAAACTCTTCATGCACATCCTTTATTTAACCTATTTCACTCAAGAGGCTGAAGAAGTGGGCATTAGCACCATTTTACAGAGAAGCACATGACTGTTACACAACCTTTGCAAGGGTTCACAGCTGGCTTGTATTGGACTCCAGATCCATAACCCTTCCTCTCCGGCTCCAAAACTCTGTGTTTTCAATCACTAAGAAACTCTCCTGCCTGTTTTTATCCGCAGCCTCCCTTTGATATCTAATCAGTAAATTCCTTCTCCCTTTCCTAGGAATTCCACCTACTAGAGCTTTGAGAAGGGGTATGGCTACGGGCCAATATATCACTTCTTAAATACCATCTTGCTCCCTGACCCGCTGCCACCTTACCACACCCCCTGCCCCTGCTGTCATTTGGGTTTCCTGAGCTTCTGACCCAAAGTGGCACCTGGCAAAATAATTTAGCTCTCACAGTATTAGGAGCTGACATATTAATGCAAAGCCTCCTGAAATATTACTCATTATTATGCATTTTGCCAGCATTTGAGTGATTTGTGAACTCTTCATTGGAATAAAGTACTGTAAATGATTCATGAATGACCAAGTTTATGAAATTCTATAAAAATATTAGCAGGTGGTAATGGTTCCCTCACACTGTGAATATAATCTGCTGGCTGCAAATTTGTCAATATGGGAGGACAAGGTGGAGTGGGAGACAGAGTCTGGTGGGCAGGTGGGGGACCAGATGGAGGGTCTGGGGTGATCTCTGCAGTGGGTGTGAGGCAAAACAGGAAGCAGGACAGACTGTGGATATGGGCAGGTGTCTCAGCAGGAGGCTGTCACACTGATCCCGTGTCCACAGGGGGAGAAGCACAGAACACTGGTGAGGGGAGAGTTGGGTAGAAGGGAAGAGCATTTGGGAAAGGAATGAGAGCTTATTGAGCAGTTATTTTGTGCCCAAGAACTCCCTATATCCCTCACATACACACACAGACATGTAAATATTGCTTATCTTCTTACCTTAACCAATGAGCTAAGGATCAAAGGGGTTCCCCAGATGTGTTGTTACATCAGTGTTTGTTCAGCCTTTCCTGGAAATTTACAATATGCCAGGGACCCTTGCTAAATACTCAAGTGCGATGATCTTGTTTAACTTTCATAAAGATGACCTTGACAATGTTATGCTCAGTTATGAAATGGAATACTCCTGAGTCCTTGGCCTTAGAGCACGAGTATGGGCTCAACACCTCCTTCCAGGCATTTTCCCATGTCTTCTGCTACATGACTTGCTCTCCTTGGATCCACCTTCCTGCTCCAGTTTTGACTTTTTGGTTAAGCACGGTGCCATATAACTAGAGCAACCGAGTCAGGAGATTTCACTTGTGTGACTTTAAGACAATTGAACAGAAAATACATTAGGGTGAAACATACTGCTGTCATGTGGAAATAGGCATGTCATCATGTCAGTGTCCCTGAGACACTTGGGACATGTGGTTTACCCAGAGTAGCAATCTACCGAGGTGATTAAGTAGTTAGAAACAATAAGCTACCATGGTTGATGCATCCATTACCTTATTGGGATTGTCCCATTTCAGTAAGATTTGTCCTTGGGTGCTCCCCGGTCCTCAGTTGTTGGGACAAGCTATGCACATCTTCTCGATCTTATGCTGTGGTCACCTCTGTGGCCCTTAGTTCAGATTCTCTATGGTAATCAAAAAAGTCCCTTCCAACTAATTTATGAAGAAATGCATTTATTAAGAAACCAATAGAATTGCCAAAAGGGCCAAGTAACTGGCTTACACGGCCAGAGAAGGGGGTGCAACTGTTAGTCATAAAAGATGTTGAGTCCAAGTTCTCTCAGCTTTGCTCCTTGGGACATTCCAGGCGGAGGAATTCTTTGTTTGGGCTCCCTGATCAGTCTCTTGAAGAGTGTTCAGTAGCACCCATGGGTCTGGTCAGTAGATGCCAGTGGCACCCCCAAGACTCAACATCAAAAATGCCTCAGATAATGCCAATTATCTAGGGGGAGGGAGCCAAATTTCCCCTAATTGAGGGCCACTGCTCAGGGGGGTGTCTTGATTACTTTTCTTTCATAGCTGAGACAAAATACCTGACACACAAAGTTAAGGAAGGAAAGGTTTACTTAGTTTGTGGAGGTTTCAGTCCATACTCAGCTGGCTCCAAGGCAGGGCCGCAGGACACAGGGGCAACAGGCCAAGGTGGCAGAAGACAGCAAAAGCAGCAAGAGGAAAAAGTGGTGGGGGAAGCGAGCCTCTTTTCCTCCCTATAATCTATGCTCGCGATCCACCCACACCGTCTCCTTGCCCTCCTCTGGCACAGGCTGAAGTGTTTACAAAGTAAGGTTCCTGGCTCCCTGCTGAGTTGCTTAGTTAAACTTCTAAACTTCTGTTGACACAGTGAACAACATCCTAGAGGGTAAGGGCGGGTCCTTTTCACCCCAGGATGTAGAACTGCTGAGCTGCTTAGTGAAGCTTCTAGTTTTCAACCTGACACAATGTATCAACCATTGCAGGGAGTCACCACTTCTGCCCCCCTGCCCTGCCGCTGTGCCCCAGGGCTGCTCAGAACAGGATGCCTCAGCTCTGCTTGGGTGGAAAGAGCCGGTGGCTCTGTACCCACCCTCTGGACCCCCAGCCTGAAAAGCACAGGGTCTGCTGTAGGTTTTTCATGGCTGTGACCCATGCTGTCGTTTCTGGGGAAAGACCCCAGATCACACAGGTCTCTAGTTGCAAGACACCTGTGGATTCTAGTTTGCCACAAAGCCTGGCAGATCTTGGGCTGGGTGCTGTCACCTGAGCATCTGCAATGCCATCATGACAGTGCTGTCTCCATTGGGAGCAGCCAGTGATGAGGTGGGTGGTGAGGCTGATGACCAGACCATGCTTGGTGCCTTGGCACTTCTTCAGATCTGGGAGCCTAACTTCTCTCGTCATTTTGGTCCTATCAACCAATCAATCACACATTGCCTATAAAAGCCCCGAGTGGGAGGAAGCAAAGCAGGCGGATGAAAAGCCCAAGCTTTGAGGCCAGACCTGTCCTCACAAAAGCTTTGAGGATTTTGATTCTGCTTTCAGATGAGTCATATGAAGCTGTCATTTTTATAGGTGAAAATAGAGATAGCATTTGTCATTTCACGGTTCATCCTAGTGCAGTGTCATTTTTTTAAAGTCTTGGTCTGTTTTCTGTCCCTTAGAAGTAGAATGAGGTCAGAGGTCACACAGCATCATCCTCTCAGGCTATGAGAGCTGAGAGTGGGGTCTGCCAGGGCCAAGACCAGGTGACCTCTCAGGAAGTGCCTGGCACTAGGAGCCATGCCACCACAGATCAGTTTGGTAGTTTAAGCTCCCTACAGGCAGAGAGTAGTCACCCAGTATCCTGCTAGCAATTGAGCACTGAGTATCAGGGCCACTCTAGAAAAGGGTCACTGTCTCACCAGGAAGCTTTCAAAGCACAGCCCCCACCGGTAGCGTCCCCTGGGTACCTGTTAGAAGTCCTGGCCCATACTTGCTGGGCCAGACATACAAGGTGGGTCCCAAAATCTGGCACTTTACCCGCTCTTTGGATGATTCTAAACACCCAGAGAACCACTGTCTAAACATTCCCAGTCCCAAGTACAGACATCAGTGTGGCTCATTCATTATTTGCCTCGATGCAGGTGACTTTGACCAGTTTCCTTACTGTCCCACTTTAACCGCTTTTGATTTTAATGGCTGCACTGGGTAATGCGCCTGTGCCTAGATCTCCTCCGGGGGCTCCACTTTGCTGTGCAGTTTCTTACTTCTGTGCAGGCAGCTCAGTATCACCTTGTTTTTGTTCTCTTAATGGCTCCAGGATAAGCGCTTGCCTAGCAAGTGCAGGGTCCTGAGTTCGATCCCCAGTACCGCAAAAAAAAAAAAAAAAAAAAATGGCTCCAGGAAGGGTGGGAAATCCATCCCAGGCTCCTTTGCTCCATCCCATCTAGGCTTTGCATGACTGTTAAATGCCACATTTCTGAGAGTTTTCTGCTTTCTGAGGAACCAGCCTTTCAGGCCAGAGATGAAGAGGTCCTCAGAAGATTGAAACTAACACAGCTGAGGTAATTCCTGACAGGAGGACGCTGGCCTCGGGGTCAGCACAGACGGCATTTCTGCCTTTTAGATCTGAGACTTCAGTGAGGAATGTGTGGTTCTCAAACTTTACTGCACCTTAGAATCACCTGGAGAGGTTTTGCACCTCCCCATGCCCAGGGTGCATTTCAAGCCAATTAAATCAGAACATCTTAGAGTGACCAGCCTCTACACTGCGTAGGGACCTGCCCAGGCGCTTGAGGTGTGAAGCCAAGTTTGAGAACCACAGAGTTGCTGTGACCTGCCTACGGCCCAGTTTACTCATGAATAGGAACAGGAACAGTGACACTGAGCATATCAGATGCATCGAGAATGTCAGATGAGAAGGTAGGGGTTTCTGACATAATAGTAGCAGAACCACCTTACTTCCCAACAACTGCCTGACTCTGAGCAAATATCTAAAGCTAACCGCTTAGACACCGGCATTTCATTTCAAAAACCAGAAATACAGAGAAATGCTGAACAAGTGAACAGTGGTCCTCTTTAGGAAGAGTAATTCAGGATTTGGTCGTAGTGTCTCCCAGGCCAGGACCTCGAGCACCTCGGTTGGACACTTGCTGGTTCGGCGCTTCAGAATTCTGAGCACTTCATTTTGCAGCCTGGCCTTATCTGCCAGGTGCAGCTGGTGAAACTGAGGCATGAAGAGGTTAACCAGCACCTCTGAGGCAGCCACCTGTCTGGATTAGAATGCCGACTTGTTCCTGGCTCATTATTTATTTGGTCCACTAAGCAAAGCTGCTTCCTCACTCAGGGCTTTAGAAACATTCTTCTCAACTTCATTAGTACAAACTCCTCCGAAGGGGCTCAACTTGACTCCTGGGAGGACAGGAACCCCATGTTCTCCAGCTCTCTCTCCCTGCCCACACACACTGGGCCTCACATCCCCCACACCTGGCCCACACACGTGCTCGGTGTTTATGAATGAGTACGCTGAGTTTGTCATGCCATGTCCAGAAGTTCCTTCTTGCTGTAGTCATCACAGCTGCTTCCTCGGATGATCTGCTGGTGTTCTTTCTCAAGGTGCTGAAGCATTAAAACCATCAGAGCTAGAGGGGCCTTTAGGACCACTTGTCTAATTCAGTAAATTTGCAAATAAGAGCAAGTGAAATAACTGGCCAAATAGCCTGACTCCAGCACTCATGCTACAGTGCTGAGACTTAATTGTCCCTCCATAGCAATCTTCATGGCTACGCCCTGGGTGCAGAGCCCACACACAGATAGGGCATCTGTCACCCACCACCTGCTCAGCACCTAGCTGCCTCATCAATATACATACAAAATTGTTTTCTGAGCCAGGCATGGTGGAACACACCTGTAATCCCAGCGCTCAGGGAGTCTAAGGCAAGATTAGAAGCTGAAGCCTAGCCTGGACAACTTCACAATTTAGCAAAACCCTGCCTCAAACAAAACAAAATAAAACAAAACAAAGCAAACAAAAACCAAACCAAACTTGGGGATGTAGCTCACTGTGAAGGGCCGAGGTTCAATCCCCAGGATCACAAAAATGATAGTTTTTGCTTTGGTAAGGGGATGGAGGGAGGAAGAGTTTGTTAGGGCCGCAGACTGGGACAGGAGAAGAGCAATGGAGAAGGCAAAGACAGGTTATACTGCTTCTGGTTCTGGAAGTGGTTTGGGTTGGAAGGCAGCAAATGTGTGACATTACCCATGACTTGTTCTGCAAGACTGAGGGTGAAACCAGTCCTCAGATAGTGACGGAGAGTCTGGGCTTCAGCAACAAGGCTATGGGACCCGGGGACAAAGGCTGAGACAGCTAGAAAGAGCTACTAGAAAGAGCACCCTCCACAAGGCCACCAGCAGCATGGTAGCAGGGAAGGAGGTGGACACTGGCCACAAGATCAGGGACCTTTGTGTAGTCAGCCATGGCCTCCCAGGAAATACCTGGGAATAGGGTGGTGACAGGGACTATTTTCCCCGTGATGGTCCCAAGCTGGGAGTCCTACTATGTGAGGAAAAAGTCCCATGTTGACCTCAGCTTGTGACTCTCCTCATCCTCATCCTTACCGCTCTGCATGGTTACAGCAGGGGGTGGATCTGCTTGGGGGTGCATCAGGGGAAGCCGTGGGCAAACATCAGCAGGTGAGAAAGCACATGCAGAAGATACACTCCTGCTATCTGGGCCTTCTCTCCCAGCCAGGAGAAGGCAAGGAAAATGAGCGGCAGGTGTCGGCAGCAGCCACATGACCTTAGGAGCGCACACACAAGGGCAGCAGACATCATGGTGACCCAACTTGCATCTGCCACCCTGGCAAGGTACCAAGGAGAGAGCAGTGAAGCACCCCCAGTCCAGTCCTGTTTCTCCCCTTTGTCGAGCCCTTGGTAAATAGACTTAGTGAGTATTCAACACCTCTGGTTCTAGGTAAACACACGGAGCGTGGCGGGAGGGGCTGCTTGGTCCAGGAAGTCCTCTCACAGAGGGAAGAAACTCCCAAGTGCAGGGAGGCAGAGCTTATCTCTCAAGCACACTCCACATGAGCACTCGACAGCCACAGTTGATCCTGGCAATGTCTGGAGAAGGCTCTGCTGTCCCAGTGGGGGAGGCAGCTCAGGGCAGGGCCACAAGTGCCAAGAGCCCTGCTCTGCAGGAGCCACTGTGGGGCCAGCCACTGAGTGGCTCTGAAGATGTGTCATGGTTTGTGTGCTCAGAGAGTCAGGAGTCTTGCGTAGAAAAAACATTTGTGCTTGTTTCTGGGGTGCCACAAGGGTCATTTATCCTTGTCCTTGTGAAGTTCACTGTCCAGCCTTGTAGCAACTGGACTGCATTATGCCATAATAAGTGGCAGGGGACAGGAGCTGACTTTAGGAGGCCATGCAGTCCAGCAGGTGCTCAGGAATGAGGGGCAGGAAGCCCTTGATGGGAGGGGCAGGGCAGGGAGATGGGTAGAAAAGAGTTGGGACAGTTCTGGAAGGCAGCACCCACACACACAGTGGAGGATGTTCTTGGAGAGCTCTGCACGCAGGACAGGGAGCAGAGGAAGGCAAAACACATTGGAGAGAGTGCTCCACAGGATGCTCTGGATGGGGCTGGTGTAGGGGGGTGGTGGACAGCAGAACAGCATAGCCGCCTGCACATTTTATGGACTGTTCCATTGCAAGGCACTCACTCCTGCCTCTGGGTCCCTGAAGCCTGGGGAAACCTGTAGAAGCCACTTCACCCAGGAGGGTGGGAGGAGACTGGGCTTAATCCAGACTCACAGCAAAGCTGCCGAGTGCACCTTGGGATGAAAAGAGCAGCAGGAATTGGGCTGGGGCTGATCATGCCGGGCTTTTCAAGGCAGACTGAGGAGCTTATATTTTATTGGTAGGGAAGACTTAGCCATCGGGTTTTCAGCAAGGGAGGGACATCCAATTTGCATTGCACAAAGATAAGATTTATTTGAGCAGGTCAACAATAACATTCAAATTGCCATGAAATAGAAATTAATTCAAGGATGCATCCATTTGTTGAGAACCCACTACCTACCAGGCACTGGGGAAAAGAGAGAAGCAAAAACCCTTGCGTTCCCCTGAGCTCAGCCGCAGAAAGCCGTTCTTTATTTCTAAACCTGTGCGCACAGGGGCAGGAAGTGTTTTGTGTGTTCCTGGGTCCTCCAGGGTTAGTCTGGCTCAATCTCCAAACAGAGCAAATATTCTCTTTTAAAATTCCCAACTCTCAGTTCTTACTTCTGCACAAGTTTATCCGTGGGTTATCTCAAAATTACTTATTGAACACAGTTGGCCAGAGCTGTTAGATGGCAATTCGTTTGATTGGTATCTGTTTTAAGATCTTCATTATGAGGAGGGCTTATCGTGCCTCACAGAGAGGCCTAGGGTAGCAAAAGATCATTTCCATATTATTTTACTTTCTTCTGAAAATGCAGATGTCTGCATAACAGGCTGCTTTAAGGAAAGGGCACTTTCTGCGGTACAGTGTTGGAAAGACCACACACTCACCGGGAAGCTACCTCTTGGCTCCCAGCTGCTCTGCCTCACCTGCAAATGAGGCCAAACCCAACCTCAGTCCAGATGCCAGACTCGATTCTCCGAACAGCAACAAAGTGAAAGCAAACTGGGGAGAACACAGCCTCAGTAAACCGTGGCCTAGTGCAGAAGTGCTAATGAGGCCGGTTGGCCACTGTATGTGAGAAGATGCCAGAACGGGAGCCCTGTGCTCTTTTCAACTCATCCAGGTCCTCCCTGCACTGATCACTAATTTCTGAGGACTGTACGGTTGAGGCAATGGATCTGCAGCAGGAATCAGAAGAGCTCAGAAAACAGGGCAGCTGGCATTTCATGAGTAATCCAGAGTACGTTTTCTCTTCCTTTTAAGCATTAAATGCAGAACCTGATCATGAAATCTTCTAAATTCACATTAGTTCCTGCTTAGTGTTTCTTACCCCTGTTAGGTAAGGCCCTGGTCATTAGCAGGCCTGAGTCAGTTCCCAAATAAAAGGAACTATGTTTCCTTTTTTTTAAACACGTTTACATTCATCAACTTTCTTTCTTTATTTGGTTTTCTGAGACAGGGTCTCACTAACGTAGCTCAGGCTGGCCTTGAACTCACGGTGATCCTCCTGCCTCAGTTTCCCTAGTGCTGGGTGTATGTGCACACACCACCACTTCTGGCTCGCCATGTTTGTAAAATGAGGGTTAACTCGGGAAAGCAGGTGTGGGGAGGACAGTGTTGTATTCTCCATGGTTGTTGGAGTCCTTGGGTTGGCATGGAAGTTTGGCATCATCACCTGTTCCTCCCGGAACTCCCATTCCACTTGACTTCCTGTCCCCTTGGGTTATCTGTCAGAAGCTGACCAGTGGCCATGAAGCCGTGGAGTCAGTTTTTCTTAGGAAAGCACAGCGTGGGTGGGTGGCATCATTTGCGGCACACCACAAAGTTCAGACTCTGAGACAGAGGGAAGGAAAGGGCACTCTGCACTTGGGAGGTGGATCCACCATGTACCAGGAAGTATCTTGGAAATGGCATTTCTATGAAAAATGGAGTCTCTATCCCTCCATGCTCATTCCTGCCCCTCTTCCCTGGCTGGCAGTCTTCTGGGTAGAGAACCTAGCATTATGGTCCTCATCTTGTAACAGTCCCTTTTTCCACCTCCAGTGCCATCCTCATGCCTCTGTCCCCTAGGAACAATTCCAAGGTCTGTGAAGGTCAAATGCTGAGGTCTTGGTGTTACTAAGCTGGTACTGATGGGCATTTACCTTTCTTTCAGGGCCTGGAGGGAGAAGGAGCCCCAGGGGACACCAAGGGCAGCCCTGAGATTGTTGCTTCCAAGGGCCAGAGGCCCTTGTGGTGATACTGGTTTCTCGGCCATGTTTTCCTGCCAGGATGGGCGTGCCCAGGCCTCTTCCATGAGCTCCTCATTTCTCTTGCAATGTGTGCTTTGCAAGGATAATTTTCTTCAGAGTATCAGAGAGCAGCTGGGCATGTGGCTAACATTTGTGTTTGGAATAGTCATGGGCTCAGAACTGCACCACAGCAGCCACTTAGCACAGTTGGGCCCCAAATTGTGACCTGTGCTGGAGCCTTTTGGTCCACTACAGAGGCTGGGCCGACCGGTGGAGGGTGGCTTAGTCGGGGTAAGTAGTCAGGGAGCCGCACACTGCAGCCTGGCCCTAAGCAGATCCTCCTTGGAGGAGGCCCCTGCACGTTAGACTGGGGCAGCTTCAAGGCCAGATGCCGGCTCTAGCAAAACTGATGCAAAATCACAACAGCCCCACTCAACTGCACTTGAAAGTGTTCAGGTATCAGTGAAATGCAATCCTGAGCAACCTCTTCAAAGTTAAGCGCTCATTGTATCAGGGACCTTGCCCTGGGCTCAAGAGATTTAAGAATGAGCAAAACATATTTGCTAATCCCTTCCAGCGTCCTGCCCAATCTTAGAAGTTTGTACTCCTAAGAACCTTGAGGTCAAAGGTTATTTGTGTACATTTCACTTTGCTAAGCCTCAGGGAAGAGTGGGGAAGAAGGTCACACAGCAGGAAGAGAAAGAATCAAATGATAGATCTGCTTCCTGCCCTGCAGAGCCTAAACTCCACATGCTGGCTCCATGCACACTAATTAAAGGCTGGGGGTGCTTACTGTAAACCAGCAGTGCTCACCCAGGAGCAACACTGGGCTGCTGGACACAGCTGACAGCGTCTAGAGACACCTTTTGTTGTCTCTGCTGGGTCAGGATTGCTCTTGGTATCCCATTGGTGGGGGCAGATAAGTCTCTGAATATCCCAGGAAGCAGAAACAGCCCCCACCATAAAGAATGACCAAGCCCTAGCAGAAACGGTGTGGCTGCTGCGATCCCCTGGACAGAGTGAGAACAATAAGCTCCACCCAGGACTCCGAAAGACCCATCCTATATCCTCCCACCTGACAAGTCATATATTCCCTCACTGGGTCTCTCCTGAGTTGGAACCTTGTCTCGCCAGGGCTCCACCTGCGAAGGCTGCCTTGCCCTAAATCCTGAGAAGTGCAGGGATGGTCCTAACAGAACTCACCACTGCCCATTTTTTATTTTGCAAGGTGTTTTTTTTTTCCTTACTGCAGAAGACAAATTCCATTTCCTTACTCCTGAGGGAAAACTAATTCCAGCAAAGGCCATTTGTCTTTGGTACCTTAAGATCTAGATAATTTACTGTGAGTTATTTTTATTGAAAATTATGTAGATATTATTCAGAAACACAATTTCCAACTATATGGCACACTTAAGCAGATTATATTGGAAGTGTTAATACATATACTGAGCATATATGCTAGAATGTGTATTTCTCAAATATGTATTTTCTTTTTCTCAACCCACTGCCTTTGAGATCCTCAACCCTGCACACCATGAAGTGTTAAAGGATTAAAACATTTTCAAATGGATATTGTGCTATAAGTTATGAATCATTACCATTCGACTGCAGTTCAAACTCATGACATTTTTACAGCTTTATGATTAATTCAGAAATAATTTGCATTTAAATGCATTTAAGATATTTAACTTGTGATTCCAAATGTGCTTATTTTGAGCTTGGCAGAAGCACTCTGGTCTCTGAAGGGTGTGGGTCCTCTCCTCCCTTGATTATGGGGTCTGAAAAAGATTGATACTAATATAGATCAGCATGTTCAGCTGAGCAGCTGAGAGATGCCCCCAACACACACACACTCACACTCACACTCACACACACTCACTCACACTCACACACACTCAC
>PVLD010012358.1:0-60797 GCA_004027595.1 Dinomys branickii | reverse complement strand
AGAGGGGAGGGGAGAAAGGAAAAAGGAGGAAGAGGAAGGAGAAGGAGAAGAAGGAAGGAAGGGAGGGAGGGAGGGAGGGAAGAAGGAAGGAGGAGAGAATGAGGGAGGACTGAAGGGAAGGAGGAAGGATGAAAGGAAAGAAAAAAAACCCAGATTCTTTCTAAGGCTGACACATTTCACAGGGCAGAGACTGCCCCACAGCAGCCAGGCGGGGCAGTGGAAGCAAGCCCCTCTCCCAGTGGCTGTGCAGGCAGCGGGCTTCTGGCCCTGGTTGGCCTGCAGTGTCAGCGCTTCCTATGGTGCCTCTCAGACCCCAGTCACATTCTCTGTCCAAGGCTGCCAGAGGGAGCAGTGGAGAAAGGATGCTCTCCAGCCTCAGGCCTCCAGTGACCCATGGAACAGTAAGACTCAGCGTCCAAGGGAGGTGGCAACCAGGACCCTCTCCAGCTGCCCTGGGACTGGACTCTACCTTGGTCTTCCTCCTCTCTTCTTTACCCCATCACCCTACAGGAGTTTTGAACAATATTAGCCCGGGGCCATTGAGTATAGGCCAGAAATGGGACTAAGAACCTCCTGCAGGTAAGGAGCTTGAACAATGAGATCCTGAAAATCACGATAAGCCCTCTGCTGTCTGATCCCCAGCACACTGAAATCTGCAGGCCAGTCTGGGTGGCAGGGAGAGACAGGCACCCTTCCGACACATGTAAAGGGACAGTCACTGGATGAGGACTCACAGTCTCTTATAGATGCTGCTGCTCCGAGCGGCCTGGGGCTGCACCCTCTCCTCCCCGCAGAACTGTGTGCTCATGGCTTTGCTGACCAGTGCTATGGCGATAACCAGCATCCACTGGACAGCTCTGGGGTCCTCGGGCCCCACCATGCCATCTCGGGGCCACATCTGCCATCCCTGCCTCGTAGTCCCTGCTCTTTACTTCTCACGCATCTGCTCATTGGTTCTTCTGGCCCAAAGGGACTCACAGTGTCTTGGGAGCACTGCCTTGAACAGCCCCTGCCTCTGTAGGTAGCAGTGACACTGTCTCAGCCAGTGAGTACCCTGACCTGACAAGAGAGCTCGGGGAGGCCTGACCTGACTGGGTTCGGCTTTTTCACACAAACTCAACCAGGGCCGCCAGGAGAGCGGGGGACGAAGACATCAGGAAAGAGGAAGGAAGGGCAAAGGGGCGGGGATGGCAGCTGCTCCAGGAATGAGGCCCAGAGAAAGCATTTCAGGCAGCCGCAGGGGATGTGTGCTAACTCCTGCTGCACAGGGCCGCCCACTCTGCCCCCAGGGAGGAGCCCTTTGGAGCTCCCATCCTGGAGACCTGGCGTCTCAGCCATGGCCCTGGTGCAGGGATAGGACAGTCATCGTAGGGCATGACCCTGGGACTCTCCCTGTGACAGCTGGACACTCCGCCTATTGCCACAAGCCAGTGCAGAAAGGACAGTGCCCTCCCTGGGCTCATCCCCGCCCCCGTGCCTGGCAGCCTTTCACAGCATTTCCCAACTGCCCCTCTGAATCTCCCCCCTTAGCCTGAGATGGCAGGGCCCACTGGTGTGTCCCCCCCAAATCCCTTGCTGCCTGATCAAAGGCAGGCCCCAGCCTGCCAGACCAGACCGGAAACCCAGCTGCCAGCAGCACAGAGGGTGCTGCGTAGGGAAGGGACTGCAGAGGAGAGAGAGGAGGAGAGGGGACACACAGGAACCTGGCCAGCACGGTAGTCTATGCCTTCAGGGAAGACAGCCGGCAGCAGCGGGCCCTGTCATTTCAGGGGTGGTAACCACGGCACAGGGCGGGCCCCAGCTAGTCGGCCACGGGGACAAGGTCAGCCCTTTGCCAGTACCTCCAGGGACCCAGGCGGCATTACCAACCCGCCTGAGCTCCGTCCTCTCCTCACCCCAACAGCTGCCCCCTCTGCCTTGACAGCATCCAGAGGAACAGACCAGAGGGGGCTTGCCACCTGGGCTGTGGCTGAGCAGCTCTGAGTGGCTCCGTGCCCTGTGCAGATGTGGCATTGCCGCCTGGGCCTTCCCAGCATCCCTGCTCTCCCTGTGAGCAGTGGGCCATGGGTGGTATAGCAACGGTCAACATCCCAACACATGGGCTGCTCAGGTCCAAGCCCTATTAAACTGTCTTGAAGAGAGACACCTGTTTGTCCTTATACTAGATCAGATGTGGGGACATAGCTAAGTATTTCAATTCAGTACAAGAAGTGGGCTTACACTATGACCAACAGATACAACAGGGGAGGATGAGACAGAAGGGAAACTCGGCCTGAGCAGTGCTGACCAGAGGCATCTCACCAGCGAGGCCGAGACACTCAAGCCTCCTTGGCTGCTGTCACAGCCAAGTACCCGCCACACCCATCCAGGCTTGATCTGGGGGCCTCCTCCTATTTGAGGATCCCAGACCCAAGATGGAGATGGAGAAAGCAAAGAAAGCAGAGGTGAAGGCATCTGGAAAGGAGGAGGAAAGACAGAAGGGCAGGATGGCAGGGGCTCTGTGAGTGAAGCCCAGAGGGAACACTTCAGGCAGCCACAGGGAATGTGTGCAAACCTCTGGCCTCAGAAGCAATCTCTCCCCCTCCCCCAGCAGCCCAGGGCCTGACTGACAAAACATTCCGCAGGAACACTGGGCTGCCGGCTTGTTCCTAAAGAAAGACCCCAGCTGTTGGAACAGGGCTGCTTCTAAGGCAAGGCTCTCCTACGATGGGAAAGGAGCCCTGCACCAGAGAGCCAATGCCAGTGAGAGCAAGTCTGCTCCTGAGTGTCTGACCCTGTGAGACTGAGTGACTGCAGCCAGAAAGCTGTGGAGACCTGTGGAGGAGCACGCCGCAGGCCGAGAGCTGCAGGAAGGCATACAACTCCAAGTGATCGCAGCTGTGGTGCTCCCAAGTCCGTGTCCTTTCCCTGTGTCTTGACCCCTGCCTGGTCCCAGCAAGAGTCCTTCGGCCACATGGACAGATTAGCATCAGGGACACCTTCCCCATTCTTAAAGTGTGAGCCCAGGGTCTGCCAGGGCTGGAGTGAAAGCTCTGGCAGCTGAACTGCGCAGGTATTAGCAGGTAACACATTCCCACAGGCTGTAGGGACTGGAGTCCTGGGTGCGCAGAGGGTAGAGTGAATCCCTCAGTGCCCTCCTCGGTGCCCAGGAATGAGACACTGCTGCAGGACGCTCTCAGCTTCCAGGCAAGGGAGCACAGAGCTGTGAAATGACAGGCGAACAAACTGCAGATGCCCTTGTGAGGAAGGCCAGATAACCAGCGACCATGTGCTGCCGTCACGGACCGAGGACATGGCCTCCAGTGTCACAGGGCTCTGCAAGGGTGCATCTCATGCATCATTGCTCCAGCCCACGCATTTGCCGCACTATGACATGACGGCAGAGACCCTGACTGCTCTCAGTAGTGCCACAGCCGAAGTTCGCTTTGTCCCTCGCACAGCAGTGCTCATGGTGTGCTTAGAACGCTTATGAGCACAGCCCTGAGCCCATTCTCCATGTTTTCCTCTTCTGACAACACAGAAACCCTGGCAGGTAAGCACTGTCCCAGAGCTCTGCTGTGCTGCTCAGGAAACTAAAGGCAACTGAAGCGTGGAGATGCACTGGAGCTTGTCCCAAGGCCAGGCAGTTGGGCAGAGGGACTGCACATCCTGCCCAAGGTGGTGGCAGTGGCAACTGGTCTGAGAATTCCACACCCACATGCTTGTCCCTTCATCAGTGAAGTAGAGTTCCTGGTCCCTGCCCTGTCTGCAGGGAAATGCTACAAGGAAAGGAGGAGGTCCAGGCTGGGGGAGCTGAGTCACTGGACAGTCTCTGGTGGATCCACCTCTGCCAGGCCACCCTGTCATCTCGGGTAAGTCGCTGGGCTCCTAGGATCTTGGGTGCCTCACTCTTGAATATGGAACACTGAGCAAGTTGATTGCAGGCCCAAAACTTCAACTTACCCTGGAGTCAGCCCAGTAGATGGTGACAGTGGATGTGCCATGCACTAAGCTCAAGGATCCTTCTGACATACAAGCCTGCCACAGGGAGCCGCCCCTGTTAGTAAACTCAGGGCCATGCTCAGAAGGGAGTCCTGAGGGAATGTAGCTGGGAGCAAGGCTGCAAAGACAAGGCCAGAGGCACCTGGAAGAGGAACCAGAGGGGAGTTGACCAGCGTCGAGGCCAACAGCGGAGAGTCAGACGCCAAGCAGAGTGGCAGGAGCCCAGGGTGGTTTTGGTGATTCACATGCTGTTCGATGGCCAGACAGCTGAGTGAGTGTGCACAACCTGTGGAAGTTGAGGGGAAACTGCACACCTGTGCGGATGAGGCCTTTTGCCCCATACCTTACAGCTAGCTGGAGCCCGCCCAGCCATGGGCTGTGGATCTGGTTTGCCTCATCATGGTGTCCTTCCAGCACAGATGTGGAAAACCACAGCTCCCGATGCCTTTAGTGGTTGGGCCAAATACACGAAGGCCAGTGTTCCTGAGGGAGTGGTGGGGAGCAATGACAGCCAGGGGCCAGGCGCACGTGGATGTGGGCCTCACCCGGAGGTGGTGGGACTGGCAAGGGATGGATCCTGAGGGCCTCACGCTAATCTGGGAAGGGCAGAGGAGGGGCTCTGGGTCCCATTACAGTCGTGAGAGGAGCCCTTTGGTCTTCCCTTAGAACTCTTGGGAAGAGATTTGCAAGCAGTGATATGTTCAAATCAACATGCTGCTGTCTGCTTGAGTATTTTGCCCCAAGTGAACTCAATCTCCCAGGTCTGTTTTTGCAGGGATATGTCTCATGATATTCCTACTTGGGTAGAGAACTACCCAAGTGCGTGACCCCCTACAAACACCACCCCAGACACACAGCACACACATACACAGGGCCCAGAACACCATGTGACAAATCAGTAACTACTGGCAAGGAACCCAAAACCTCTGTGGCAGTCACTTTCCCATTACTGTAGAGCACACCTGTGGTAATCAGCTTATAAAGAGAAAAGATTTTTGGCCATGGTGTTAAAGTTGTCAGTCTATGATGGCTCCATTACTCTGGGCCTGGGACAAGTGTACCTGGTGAAGCAAAGTCACACAGCTTGTAGCCAGAAAGGAAAAGGGGCCAGGGTCCCTCTGACCCTTGGACAGCACACGCCTAATTACCTAAAGACCTTTTTCTAGGCCCCGCCTCCTCAAGGCCTCACCTTCACAGTAGAGCCAAGCAGCGGCCCCAGCCTTTACCACACTGCAGCAGCCCACTGTGGGAGGACTTCTCCACTGTTTGGGGATCCCCATTCTAATAGCCCAAGACTCCTGTCCCCCTACAATTGCCACAAGGTGCAACAGAGCCCCACAGAGAAGTGCATAGATAACTTACTCTACATTTTAAAAACTCTAATGAAATATTTTAATCCTTTTTACATGCTAGGAAAAAGTCCTGTTTCCTTTCATGTTGGATGTTGATACAGATTAGGATTAATAAAAAAAAAAAATCTACCTCAGGGATTTCCTTAGGTGCAGGGAGCTAATCACCACAAAGCTAGTACCAGATAGGTACATCCCAGGAAGGAAAAGACAGCCTGACTCACAGACAAGAACTCTGCCTCCCTGAGTCTGTACACAGCTGTGCCTAGCAGGTGTCTTCTGGGAGAACTTGGACCCTTCCAGAGCCAGCAGAAAGCCAGCTATCTGAGGGCAGTGCTGGCCCTCAGCCTTATGTACAGGGAATCTTTGACAAGAGTCTGTGTGATGAAAGAAAGCCCTCATGGATTTCAACACTCTGCAAAACCAACAGCAGACATGGAATCATTCCCAGAAGGACCAGCATAGGTTTTCAAGCCTCAGCCTGGTGTTAGATTTTCAAAAGCAATGAGTGACTGCCAAGTAATAAAGGATAGTTAAAAATCTACCAGAATTCTACTATTCAAACTTATTTAATGCTTGTTCCTAAATATATACCACTTCTGAACTACAGTCACCAGAGAGTAACTTGCTATGGATCATAAAGAAAGCCCATACCTGGAGGGGCTGCAGGAGGGGTGAGTGTGCCACATCTCCCCACCGTGGTGGGTCAGGTTTAGGCAGACCTGGGTGACCTTCAGTCGTGCATCTACGGACCATAGCTCACTTCAGGAGTGCTGTCTGCCTCTCAAATGCTGTCATTTCCATGTCTGGCTCCAGGACTTCCTCAGACACCAAAATCTGTGAATGCTCAAGTACTTCATATAGTATTTGCACAGAACCTACACACATTTTTCCATGTACTTCACATTATCTCTAGATTACATATAATACCTAATACGGTGCAAATGCTACCTATGTAAGTAGTTGTTATAGTGCTTTGTATGAGAAGAAAAATGCCTATACATGTTCAACATAGAAGCAAATCTTTCCTAATATTTTTGAGCTACAGTTGGTTGACCCTGTGGATATAGAACTGGCAGATACACAGGACTGACTATATCTATCACTCCAAGCTACTAAGTGAAAGAACATTTGCCATATAGACCCAAGTTTATAAAGCAATGGCAACTTGCCCAATTAGAGAACTGGCCCAGTTCCTATGTGGAGTAGCTGATGCCCTCTTCAGAGCCCCCTGTGAGGAACAGTGGTTGATCAACATTAGTGACCAAACCACGATGAGTCATCAGAACTTTTGGGGCACACATGCTCAGCAACTTCAGTGGCATGGCAGAATGGGGATACTGCCGAATGACTCAGGCTATGGCCTGGACCCTGAAGTGCTGAACCCCATTCAAGAACACTAAAACCTTCCTGCTTGTTCTTTTATTTGTATTAGTTCATGTTTGCAGTACATGATGATCTGATTCGTTGTGGGGAGTCGGTACATGCACATAACACATCTTTGTTCTTCCCTTTCAGCCCCCTCCTTCCCCCCATCTTTTGGCTCCCTTCCTACTTGCAGATTTATTTTGCACACTAAGATTAGTTTAAATTCCTCCATCCTCAGGAAGCTGTAGGTCTGGCTGCTGTTTTCCCAGTCCCTTGGGCTGGCTATGGAGGAAAGGCGAAGCTGAGACCCTCTGGCCATCCACAGACAGGCTCAGTGTAGCATGAACCTCCTGCACTTTGCCTCCCCCTAACACGGCACATACACCAAATGTCTGAGTGAGGCCCATGCTATGAGTGAGCCATGAGCAAGCCCGCCTATTGGAATGTCCATCCCCAGACACCTGGGGACAGTTCTGTTGCTCTTACTCCTGTGGAGGCCTCTAGGTGGCTCCTGTCCTGCTCCTCTGTGCAGAGATATATTTTGGGGGTTTTTTGCTGGAAGGACTTACCTGTTGTCAACAAGGTAGCATCTTATCAACTTCTTCCACAGGCCACTTTCCCCCAACAGAACAAAGGGGGAAAAGTCCCATTCCAGGCTGAGAATGGAAAAGGGAGATCTCACCTCTTGAGTTTGTTTAAATGGACTTTCTTCCTTCAGAACATGCCAAATGAGTCATGGAATGGTAGATGGCCCAGCTGTAATGGGAAATGAAGGGGGGTAGGAGGGTTGCCCAGAGGATAATTGTGGGTTTGGGGTTGTATAACTTTTAAAGAACACAAGGCTTTTGGAAAGTTTGTTGCTACTTTCGTAAGTGTTTTAATGGCCTAGGCTTCATTATGGAGACTATTTGTACTAGTTGTGAATATAATTCCCAAGATTTGCCCAAAAATATTCTGGGCTTTATCCCCTCATTTTTTTTTTTTAGCATTTTATTAAAGGACATTTTGCCCCTGAATCTCTTGTTAACATTCCTGCTCAACTATCTTTGCAAATTTTTCCCATAGATAAACGTTTTCTTTTCTTTTCTTTTTTTTTTGATGCTGTAACATTTAAAATTATTATTCCACTTTGTTTTTTCCCTACTGGAAATATTGGGAAAGATGAGCCAGGAAAGTGTTGGCAACATCCACTTGTCTTGAATGGAGAGGAGGATCCAAAAGAGTACATAGTCTATAACTTAATTTCATCTGAAAGATCTCAGGGCAGAAAAAAATAAAAGAAGCAGGCAGATCATTCTGGTAACAAAGAGTTAAAACTTGCCCAAGGTCTGTGCCAGAGTGAAGGAGTTAGAGATCATGTCCTTCTATAATGACCTCAGCTATGGGTGCTACCAATCAAGCTTGCATGGAAAGGAAGAGAGGCCAGAGGGGCCTGTTTCCATCTCCAGACAAAAATGTCATATGCATTTGTGCCAACTCCCCACAACGAATGACTTATCATGCATTGCAAACATATACTAAGAAAAAAAAGGAAGAGAAAAAAATACTAATAACCTCCCTCATAAAATTGCAATAATAAAGTGTAAGAAAAAACCATAAACCAAAAGGGGTAGATGTTGTATGTCACACATAAGAGAAAAGGAAGCAATCAGATGTCACAGCAGTAGACACCATGAGGGTACAGACAGACAGTAGTTGTAGAAATAATAAATAATATAACAATAATAAAACTGATAAAGTAAATACACATCAATTTCAGTGTGCTCAGTGTTATTCTCAGCGGTGTAAATCTGTTAATATGGAGCCAGTAAGGTCTGCTTCATTCTGCAAATGAGGAAACTAAGCCACAGAGAGCTTTAAGTAACTTGCCCAAGGTCACACAGCAGGATTCAACCCAGTTTAGCAGTACAGCCTGTGCTGCAAGAGAAGGTGAGTCACCAGAACGTCAGGCTGGTAGAGCAACTTCTGTCTCTTGGACGATGGTGGTTCTGCAATTCTCTGCATTTCTTTCCTGCTTCAGGTCATTTCACTCTGAATCTCTACCAGCTGAATTAATCTGAATGCCTTTAATGCCACTCATAATGGTGCAACTGATACTGAGACATTAAATGGGATAATAAGTGGGAAAACATCTCACCTCTGGAAGAAATGGAACAGACAAAGTGTTTTTATTCTGAAACGGGCCCAAATTTCTTATGATCCTTTGATGGAGTCAGAGTCTGTCTCCAAATCATGCTTCTTTGGGACATTACTTTCAGTCAGGTCTGTTTTGTCCTGGTGGTATATTTTGCCATATACTTTGGGAATTTAGAATGCATTAGTTTACAATATGTAATTATCATTGCACATTAATTAAATAAAATTATATTTTAAAAAGCAAAATCACCCCACAAGCAGCATTTACTGAACACTCTTCCCAAGCTCAGATGAATGTCTTCTCACCCACTCAGTTACCTCTACTACCTGTCTCATCTGCAAATGCCAGGGTCCGGTTCACCCTGCATTGTCAGCTGGACCTCTCTCCCAACCATAGCCAGAATTTGCAGCCATATCTCATCACCTCTGAGCCAACCCAGGGAATAGGGCTGACAGAGGAGACACTGGTCCTCAGGGGGGTCTGAGAGCCTGGCAGTGCCCACAACATCTTATGCTGTGAGGTCCAGGACCAGCTGCCTCCAGCCCTGTGCCTCACCCCTTATCTATCAAGGGGAGTTCATGGGGGCCATTTGATGGACATGCATGAAGACACTGGGCATTGGCTCCAAGGCTATGGAAAGGTCAGGATTTCCTATCTCGGTCCCCATCACCAGTGCCACCATTAGTGATCATCTGGATGGATTCAATCTATTAGGAACCCAGGCACCTTGAACAGAAATGGGGGCAATGAGGAAAAAGGTCCTTCAGGAAAAGACCAGGAGCAGTGTTGTTACGATTTGAGTCTGGATGTCCCCAAAAAACCTCATACAGTCATGGGGGGAGGGGGGCTTCTGAAGTTTATGACTGACCCATGGTCCAATTCTGGGATTATGGGTGTCAGTGCTACCCTCGCCCTGGGGCAGGTAATTTGTATACAATATAAAGAAGGAAAAGAAGCTTGCTTTCTCGCTGCTGCTCCTCCCTTTTTGCTCTTGCTGCTTTTGCTGTTTTCTGCCGCCTTTAACTGTTGCCCCTACCATGTGCCACTCTGTCTTGGAGCCAGTCAAATATAGACTGAAACCTCTACAGACTGTGAGCTAAATAAAACTTTCCTTCCTTAATTCTATGCATCAGATATTTTGTCTCAGCAACAAGAGAAAAGTAACCAAGACAGGTATTCACAGATACAATTTCCATGGGTCTTTCGTCCTCTAACCCAGCAAACATAGCTAGACTTGGACACAAGTGGCTGTTATGAGACAGTCCCAGAGAAAAGCACCAGGAAAGGCATATAACAGTCAGGGTGGGTGGCTATCACTCACCACTAATCAGACCTGGGACTACAGGGTGTTCTCCCCATTTTACTGATGGTAGAATTAAATTTCAGGAAGTGAGCAGCTTGTCCAGGGCACAGCTGACCCTAGAAACTAACATGAGAGGGATATGTGTGCCAGACAGGTCTGCATTGCATCTCCTTCCTGACATGGGCTGCTTGGGAGGTAAAGAGTTGATACATATCGGTTTTGCAAGTTCCAAGTCCAGGATCAGAAAGCCCCATTGGTTTGGCCTCTGGAGAGAGTGGCAAATGGTGCCACATCATAGCAGAAGAGACAGACAGAGACAGACAGACAGACAGACAGACAGACGGTGGAAGGAGACTAGGATCCCATAATCTACTTTAAGAGTACACTCCCAATGACCTAAACACCTCCCACTAGGCCCCACCTTTTAAAAGTCCACAGCACCGCTCAACAGAGCCAGCCAGAGGACTAACTTATCTTGTATAGATCTCTGGGGACTTTTGACATCAACACCATAGTATGAGGCTCCCAAAGTCCCACTCTTTTCACCGTGACAGGTTGTTTTTCATACCAGCAGCTTGCTACTCTAAGTTTATAGTCCAGAAGCCTAGAAACGTAGGCTCAAAAGGCCAGCAGACATTAGCATGCATCCCTGGATTCCATCTCTGCCGCCCCTCCTGCCTGCATAACATGGGCAATTAGTTCCATGGACTTGTGGTTGAGATGCCTCCAAACTCCGCTTCCTCTTTTGGAAGGTGAGGACAGTGACTTGCCCAGACAGTTCATAATGAGGATCAACTTAGTGACATATGTGACCATACCACATGGAGCAGAGACACCTAGTAGCTTGTTTACCTTCATCCAGAGACTTGATGAGCTCAGGAAGAGAAAGGTTGATAAAGTGCTTATGACAGTGACACAAACCATGGCCCAGGGGCACAAGGACATGTCACATCCCAGGCTGCAGTTTTCTAGCACGGATGTAGCAAAGCTCCATCCCTGAACATATAAAACTTCAGAATAGGCTGTCTCAAAGTATGGAGGCCTAGGAGCACAATACAGGTATCAGCAGGGCCACCTTCCATCTGGGACACTCAAGGATCCGTCCTGCCTCTTCACAGCCTCTGATGGTGGCCTTGTTCTTCAGCCTTCCCTGGCTTATAGGGAGACACGGCCTCCCAATCTCTATATCTATCTTCACGGCCATTTCCCCTGTGTGTTTTTATTTTCTTCTGAGAATAACAGTCATTGAATTAGGGCCCATCTTAGTGGTCTCACTGTGATCTGATTACCCCTGCCAAGCCCCTATTTACAAATAAGGTCACAGTTACAGGACTGAAGGCCAAGACATCAACAAATCCTTTGAGGGAGGAGCAATTCCTTGAGCGGAGTGACATGCTGGTGGAGAATACCAGGAGAGGTATGCTGATGCTGACTGGCCAAGGAGCTGCTTGGCTTCTAAGACCAGTGGACCTTTGGTCCCCACAAACCTCCAAAACAAAGGCTGCTTAAGGATGTGACAAAGCAGGCATGAGAGTGTCACATTAAAGGGCTTCCCAGACCTGTTCTTCAGATGCAGCTCCTTCCAAAGCATCTTCATCCACTACCAGGCCTTCCCCAAGGCTTCTCAGGGAGTCAGATGGACCTAGGCTCCCACCACAGGGCCATTGTTGGCTCCTCAACTCATACATGAAACACAGTCTCTGGGTTTACACCTCAGTGGGCCAAGGAAATAAGGTCATAGCCAACGCTGCCTTCCTGAGATGGTTAGACAGGAAGGCTGGACAGGCCCAAGGCCTCCACTGTGGCATTTACTTTTGGAGGGCTTCCTTTAGAGCAGTCTGCAGGGTTCTGCTTCGTCAGACAGGGGCTATCTTCATTTGGGGTTCCCAAATGCCCTGCAGCCTAGGCTCCTGAGCCATCGTACATCCAAATCCACCACAACCGGGTATCTATCCCCACCTCCCATACTAGAGATCAAACCCAGGGCTTTCACACTGAGCTGCATTCCCAGCCCTTTGTTTATTTTGATAAAGGCTCTCCCTAAGTCACCCAGGTTGGACTAAACTTTTGATCCTTTTGCCTCAGCCTAGCAGAGCAATGAGGTTACTGGTATGCACCACCACACTTGGTTAGGCTAGTGTTCTTCCAGAGTGACAGGCTTACCCATGCACCTTGCAAAGCTCATTATGAAACACGGGCTGGAGGCCCTGCTGCCAGGATGCCTCATCGAAGTGTGCTAGCCTGAGCTCTCCCAGGGTCCTGCTGCCCTAATGGGCCCCACACAGCCACAGAGATGGGCCACTGCGATGTCATGGTGGTGCCACTGTGCAGTAGGCTGAGGGTCTCTCGCTCTGAGCTCCTGTCCCCTGGGCCTCTTCTCCAGGTGTCCATCCAGAGAGCATCTAGGAGTTTCCTCCTTGGGATATTTCCCTAGAAACATCCACCCCACCCATTTACCCCCAGCCCAAAAGATAACTGCTGCCCTTTGTGGCCAGGCTAGAGTGCTTCCCAAGCCTCTTACTTGCTCAGGATTTCCCATAGGAGCAGGGCTGCAGGGCCCTCCACCTTCCCACCCTTCCTGAGATGGAAGCTTCTGGAAATCCTTGCACATAGTGTGTGAGAGCCACACAGGCCATAGATACCAACACCCACAGCACCCTGCTGCCTCCCACAGATGACTTCCCACCTCCTTGTCAAAGAGAAAGCTCTCTCTCCACAATGGCTAAGAAGTGCACACAGCCCTGCCGCCAGCCATGAAGCTCAGCTGGGCGATGACTATGCCCAGGTGCCCCGGGACACCTTGGACACCTGTCTGAGCTTCTGTGTGGCTTTCGGGCTTGCACTTGCAGATCCTAGAAGCAAACACCAGCTCTACGCATTATCAACAGTGGTCACAGCCAGACACAGGAGGAGTCCGGAGTGTGCAGAGACTACATACCCGGTTGGGCTGCATGTCAGGCACACTGGGCAGCACATCAATGGATGATCCCCTCCTGGTCTCCTCCAAGTCCTCCTGTCAATCCAGAGAGACGTCCTCCCAGAGCTCAGGAGGACCACACAGCCAGCAGCCTCTCCCATCCTGGGGAGATCCTGGCATAAAGACTGGACACAAGTCCTTAAGGAGGCCAGAGACCCAGGCCCCCAAGGCCATCACCGTACCCACTAAAGTGGGCAGTGTCACAGTGCATCCTACACCTGACCATGAACTCCACATTCCCTTAGCTGAAGCCCTATCCTGGATCCCTGACCACTACTGTGAGTTTCCGGATCTGATGCCACTCTTATTTTTAAAGGGAAAAGGAAAGATCTGGCAGAAGCAGCTCAGTCCTGCCAGGAAAAGCCACTCCCCCCCCCCACACACAAAGTGCTGCAATTATGCAATTGTTATTCCTGTAGGTTGGTGGCTCCTCCCCACTGTGGCCCATTTCCCAGAACCAGCTGACATGGGCACTGTGGAGAGGGATCCTCATCTGAAGACCTCAGAACACAGGAGTGTGTAGGCCCCAGGCCAAGCAGCTCCTTCTCAACCTGCAGCTGGCTAGACAGGTGGCCCCTTAAGTTGGCTATGGAAGGCAGCAGGTCTTAAACAGACCAGAGCAGTGCTGTCTCCATGGTCGAGTGCATTGGTCAAGACCTCTCCACAGGACATTCTCAGGAGCATGCTTTCCACACAGTTCTGCACTTGGAGTGCACCAGGCCAGCACTTCAGAGACTGCCTGTAACTTGGGGCACCGAGTTTATGGCCGTTTCTATAGATGGGGCTCAAGAACCAGCTTGCTAGAACTTCGAGGGTCACATACTATCCTGCCACTCAATGATGCTCTGACCAAAGCACACAATGAGCAAGCAGAACAGTGAAATTGGGAAAGTGGCTCAGTGCCTTATGGCAACAAGGCCCTTGGGTAGCCTCGTGGTAACCAAATCCAGATACACACTTCCCAAGCCCCTCCAAGGCCCAGACCTTGCCCGAGGTCTGGGGGCTGTGTGGGGAAGATGGGTGTTGCCAGCCCTCCCCAAGACCTGCCCACCCTCCACCCCCAGGGGACGGTGCTGGTCCTCCCTGGATCCTAGCAGGAGGGCTAAGGAACTAGCACCTACAACTATGACTCTCGGCATCTCTGGTCTCCAATCCTGAGGGTTTGGGGAAGGAACAAGCGAGGGTCTTCCAGGAGGCAGCTGAAGGCCAGGTGACTGCAAGACAGCAGGGGTGAGTGGCAGGGATCTAGCAGGGTCAGCAGGACCAGGCTTTCAGGTCAGTGGGCCTAAGGGTCAGTACCCAGCTGTGTGGCTGTTTAAAGATGAAGCAGCCTGGTGACTCAAGGGCATGGTGCCTGATGCTCACAGGTGCTTACTCAGTATCATCTACTGCCCTGCTCAGAATGAAAGGACCATGAGGATCCTGACCCACTTTCTCTCTGATCACAGAGTTCCCAACCAGTATTAGCCCATCTTCAGGAATGAGAAGGAACAAGTTCTCTCCTTGCAGGGAAGAAGTCTCTATCCCACCTCTCTCCGGGTCGCATGCAGGTAGCTTCCTGATAGCTGGAGCCCCTGTGACTATACCCTGAGGCGTTTGCCAGTGGGACCATCTGTGTGTGTTGTAAGCAGTCTCTCTGAGGCTTCAACAGGCTGGGCCCACTGCCCACATACATAACTGGCTAGTGGGCACGCCCTTCCCACAGCTAGCATCCTCTGTGTTCTCTCATGCTGCCTCCGAAACAAACCATGGAGACCCAAAGCCCACGCACACACATGTTATCAGACACCATTGGTTGCTAGAGGCTTACACAGGGCATCCAGCAGTCCCACAGTGTCCTCCAGGATGCCCAGAGGGGGCAGACAGGTAGCCTGGGGACACTCACACACGGGGCTTGGCTTCCCCTGAGCCATTTTACGTCAGGGTGTGTCATCATAGAGAAGCTCGTGCATGGCTTTAGACAGCCAACAGCCATTCCTGAGCCCAAGGAACACAGCAGCCACTTCCCGGGCTGTTTGTTCCCTGTGACCTGGCCTCAAGTGAGTGGTCTGAGCAGCCTGTGATCCCCCAGATCCCAGGAGGACTCAAGCTAACCAGGACAGGGGTTCTCCTTTGAAGCAAAATATCACTTTTCTCCTGCCACAGAGAGCACTAACCCTCTAAGGGGACGTGGAGGTGTAATCACAGAGGAAGAGGCCCACGGAAGCTCAGTGTCTCCCTGCCGGCCCGCTCCGGGGAGTTCTCGAGTGACCGCACCCAGCAAGAAGCCACAGATCCCAGCGGGGCTGCAGGTCCCAGCGGGGAGAAATGTGGCTGCTGGGGTGCAGAAAGGCCTGAGAGCCGTTCTCTGGGCACGGACACCCTTGGACACGGAGGCGCAGACACCAGCTTGTGTGCACATAGAGGCACGGACGTGTGCAGAGGTGAGCGGCAGGGGGAGCACACATTCACGCTTAGATTCTGAGCTGCCCCTTGGCCAGGCCTAGGGATGGGCTGGGCTCAGCAGGCCGTGCCGCCGCCTCCTCCTCACCATCCACACATCCATGTGACGGCCCTTCCCACGTCCCAGCCTAGGAACACCACACCGCAGTACGGCTAGCCTGGGGTCCCGCTGTGCCTGGTAGGGGTTCCACCCTCTTCTGCCTCTCTGACAGCCCAGGGTGGCATATGCGAGACTTGCTGGTGGACACAACCCCCGCTGGGTTCTTACAGAAAAGTCAGGGAGACCTGAGCTTCACTCTTCTGCTCCTCGGCAGGCTCCCTAAGCTCTCCACATCTTTCTTCCCCTACAGCTGCTTGCTTCTACCACCCACAGAGAGAAGGCAAGTCACTCAACAAATCCTTGCTTTAAATTCCTTGTAGTGATACTATGGCAACACCACCTGCTCTGGCAACACCGCCCGCTCTGGCCTTCAGTCTCTTAAATATCTAGGATCCACTTTCCACAGGGCCTTTGCACATCTTATTTTTCTGTGCAGAACAACTCTATTCACCCAGCACTACCTAGATCCTTCCCACTAGCCTTCCCACTCCCGGCTCAATGTCCTCTTCTTAGGGAAGTTTCTCTGGGCCCCAGAATGTGTTCCCTTATGAACTGGGAGCCTTTCTTTCCCAGCCACATTGCACTTCCTCATAATGCACTTACCTCTGTGAACACCTGGTTGAGGTGCATTCTCCACTTACACAGGTACATCTGCCTGGGGACAGGCTCTGCTTTTCAGAGCATCTGGGACATGCAGCACACACCTGGCCTGCAGTAGGCACGCTGAGCATGTTGGGTGGAGAGCCCAGTGCCAGAGACCCCTTACCTGATGCCACCGTGCTCTGATCCAGCTCTTCATATCCACCTGAAAAAGTGTCCTTTGATTTCCACAAGAGATGCGAGCAAGCTGACAACCCAATCTGGCATGCCGAATTCTGTCACCAGTGGAATTGCCCAGCCTGATCAGTTAGGCTGACAGCGTCACCTATGCCATGAGGCACTGCTGATGAGAGGCCAGAGTGGGCCAGCCAAATGTGTCAGCATGGGAAGGTGTGGCTGAGCCTGCTCCCTCCCACCTCAGCAAGGCACAGGCTGTCGAGGCCCCACGGAGCCATAACATGGGATGACCCAGGTCTGCACCGAGAACCACTTGAGCCCCTTCCTCTGAGGCCAGTGAACAGCAGGATTTTCAGCTACTGTTTTCTGGACTTCAACTGCAGCAAGATACAGAGGGAACTGAGCTCAGTCCTGAACTGGGAGGAGACACAAGAGGAGGAGGATGTCAGGGCAAGGCTACCCACAAACTGTCAGAGAACAGGGCCTTCCAAGACAAAACCAGGGTCAGATCAGAACCAGAGAGCTCTGCAGGAGGCCTAGACATGACTGAAAGAAAGACAGCCCAGGAGCTGGCCCCAGCAAGAGAAGAATGCATAGACCCAGGCAGGAGAAAGCTGCCATGTGCAGCAGCCCCCACAGTGCCAGTGCAGAATGAGCATGCAGGGTCCTGTCCAGAGATGCCCTGAGCTATAAAGTGGTGACACCCCAGCATCAAGCCAAGCGCAAGCCTGAGTGACTGCTCTGGCTGCCCACAGGAAGCTACCCAGGATGCAGGTGATACCATCGCTCCATAAGAAGACTGTCTGGGGTACCTGAGGCTCTGCACATCATGCTGGCACAGTGAGGTGCCTCGGCCTGTTTTTTCAAGGACCACCAGCAGCAACCTACTTGGTCTGAGCAGCCCCGGTGGCTCACATGGGTTCTGCCATTCCTGAGTCTCTCATGGATGAGGAAAAGCCAAGGTATGCATGGGGTGTACACTGCACAGGTGGGCTATTCCCCTCAGGGCCACCCCCATCTTCACTTCTCCCCAGCCCCTCCAGAGTCTGCTCCTGTCTCAGACCTCAGTCTCCCTACTCCTCTCCACTTTGGATTCCTCACACTTAATCTGACACCTTAGGAAAGGAGAAACCTGTCCCCATAATTAGCCTTGTCAGATGGCTGCACAGTGACCCTGAGTGAGCAGGGTGGTCAGCAGGCCTGTGTCCCTGTCTCAAAGGTGCCAGGCAGTTCCCCATGTGATGCCAGTCAGGCTGCAGGTCCACCAGATCACACAGGGCTTTGCTCACAGCTGGCAAGGGATGCAGTCAGCTCTGTAAGATCGTATGCTGGCTGCAAAGCTCGGTCTGTCACCCTGGGGAGGGATTAGACAGAAAAACTAACATTCTCCTTTAAACTAAAACAATGCCTATTATTGATAATTCAATAAAAGGTCAACTTCTTATCTTGTTGCTCTATGCCCCAGTTTCAACAATGGTAGAAAATGCCCAAAGAAGAGAGGAATCTCTGTTGCTTGGGGTACCATACACCATTTGGGGGCGGTGGTGACACCCTAGGCCCTGAGAATAGTGGTCTCCATCTTCCTTCACTGGGGAGACCCACAGCAACCCATGCTGTTACCTGTGGGTTAGGGAACCCCTGGGGCTCCCAGCTGAAGTGACCATGGAGCAAACACGATGCTGTCCACTTCAAGCTCCTGCCCCATGCCTAGGCCTAGACTATGTCCTGCTGGACAGTCATACTGTTGCTTCTCCCCAGCAACCTCCACATCCCACCACTGGAGACATCATGTCTGTCCCCAGCATCTCAGCATTTCTGATAACTCCTGGCTACGCCTGGGCAACTACTGATGGGCTCTCAGCGATACAAGGGGGGAGACCATCTGACATATCTTGGCTCCCTGCTGCCCAGCCCACTCACTCACCTGGTTATAATAAGAGCTCCCATGTACATGTAGAGTGAGGGCTTTGGCCTCCTGCACCCATTAGGAAGGTCCCCAGCAAACAAGTCTGAGCCCTTGAGAGTAATGAATGCTAAGAATGAACCAGGAGGTCCTTTTCCGTCTGCCCCCGAGAATGTTCCAGGGAAGCCCCTCAAGCTTCCAGACACTACAGAGGAAGACCATGAAGGAACACAGCCTGCGGAACCCACTGGACGTGGGCCTGCTGCCCCCGGCTGCAGTCCTCCAGCCAGGCCGAGTGCCTGCCCTGTCCCGTCTCGGCCTTTCTTTCCCCTCTGCCCTCCTTGGGCACCAAGTCCTCCAACAGATGCTCTGGGGGAAGTAGCACTCAAATTCATTCCTTTTCAGCCTGGGAACTTTCCCCAATACCTGGGGGAAAAAATAAGATTTCTGCACTGCTCTTTTGGGCATTTTCATTTGTCTTCATAAATACTGGGGGATCACCTATTTTCTGTAGATTCCAGACTCACTGCTGAAGAGTATGAATGGAACACAGCCCCTGCCATGGGGTTTCACAGTCCTGGATGAAAACCTCCAGTGGGACCATTAAGAGCCAGGTTCCCAAACATGCCAGGGACACCAGGCTCACTCGGAGTGAGCCTCTGAGAGTCCCCAGAAACCACAAGTGAGCCACTGAAGAGCTTGAGGCAGGGGTCACTGCCTGAGGAGAATGGCACCAGGTGACCTCTGAGGTCCCCTCTGAACGCTAAGCACGTGATGCTCAGAAGCTGTGCCTGCTTAGTGCCTTCAGCAGAGCTAGGTCTCCTTGCACTCTCAGTTCCTCTCATTGAACTGCTGAACTCCAGCCCTCTCAGCATGTCCAAGCCATGGCTTCCAGAACATTCCTGCCCATCACAGCTCTCCTGAACAAGTCAAACACAAGGTTACAGCTTCCAGAAGGCAGCAGCTGGGCAGCAGGCTAACTGCCACCTTGCCAGGAGGTGCCTCTTCCTTTACTTTTCAGAAGGTGGGCAGGGCACTTGGACAGGGTAAAACTGGTAGGCAGAGTTGCCCTTGGAACTGCCACAGGCTGCCACGGCACACTTCCTCCCAAAGTAATAGCAGCTATTCAGCTGCATAATTGACCCAAGAAGGGAAGTCATCACCTCCAAGGAACAAAGGGCACTCCGTGTCCTGGCCAGCAGCCAGCTGTTGGCAAGCACCGCAGACCTTCTCAGGCTCATGTGGGCTGAAGCCCTCCTGGTCTGCTGTGGTAAGGAGCCTGGTCTGCCCTGTTCGCCAGGGTCTTGTGCATAGAATCCATGCATGTAATTGGACCTGAACAGCCCGCACTGTGGACACAGGCTGCAGGGCTTGGAGCCATACTTGATTTTCCTGGGCTTTCTCAACCTGTTCCACAGGTGGAAAGAACTTCCCTGCATCCCCCAGCCAGCCAGAGACTTGAAACAGGCAGGTATATGTCTGACATGCCAAGCAAGAAGGCAGTGTTGATGGGGAACCAGAAGAATAAAGGTAAAGTCCTGCCAGGCCCAGGGATAAAAATAACAGTGGTACAGGAGGTCCTGCCAAAGAAGGCTGTGCTCACAGCGCCTCATCATCACCAAGCACCGGGGCCCGAACCTGAGCTGCCAGGATCCAGCCGTTCACCCTGCAGTGCCAGGAGCTGGCTCTCCTTCTTCCAGCTCTGATTATTTCTCTCCTTGTTTGCCTCCTTGGCTCCCACAGACATCTGAGGAGCGCGCTTAGGATACCAGACTCCTGGCAAAGTGTGCAGCCAGCCTTGTAAACAGGTTCTGGACAGGCTCTGGAATGACCACAGAGCAGGGCCCTGGGGAGTTTCTCAAGGCTGCAGCCGTCCCCCAGCCTCATGACCTTCAGCCAGTCACCTTGCCCTGGGAGCTTCTGTGGTCTCCTCTTCCCAGGATAGGGTCATGGTGTGGAGCAGGGTCAGGGCATTAAGCACTTAGCTCTGTTTGGGAGAGCAGAGCTCTGTTTACAGAGGGGCTTGGGCACTAGGCTCCTGCTAATCCCCATCTGTACTGTTAAGAACATCTCCACCAAGCCAGACCATGAACACGCCCAGCCGGAGTGTGTGTCTCGGTGGGGTGATGGCCATGCCAGGACTTTTGCAGAGCCTGAGTCAGCGGCCACGAGGGGCTGCTGAGCCCAGGGTTCTGGCTTCTTGTCCCAGTTGTCAGCATTCATCCTATGAAAAACTCAGCAGAAGGATGGCTCGCGTTTCGTTAACAACAAATATGTATATTTTTAGTTGCTTTGTGGGTTTAGGACCCATGGGTTTGGAAGCCTGAGTGTAACTCACTAAGGAGCAATTTCACCCACATGTCTGTGTGATGCTCATTTTTAACCAGAAGAGCGATATGGAGGCCCCACAGCTACCTGAGAACTCACTGTCCCTTTGTTTCTTAATTTTAAAAAATGATAATTGTACACATACTTAAAAAAAATTAATCCCACAAAAAATGTAGTTTCCCTTCCCACTCCTGCCCCCTCCCTTTCTCTTCCCTTCCCCCCCCCCCCTACCACCTCCTGTCCTTCCTTCATTTCTTTTCATGTGCTGGGGATGGGATCCAGGGTCTTGCACAGACCAGGCAAGCACTCTGCCACCAAAGCTGAAGCTGGCCACAGCTCTGCTCCTATGGCCCCTGGACCAGGCTTCTCCTGTGGTTGTTTTGCAGACTTCTAGGCTCCTTCACTAGGGCTCCCCGTAACCCCATCTGACCTTCCCAGGAAGCCTTTTGAGGAGACTGTTCAGGAACATATGTCTGGAAGTGACAAGATACAGACTGCAAAGTAGCTTCCCAGACCCATGCATCTACACACTGGAGGCCCTGGTGTAGTCAAATGGGCAAGATTACCCAGACCAGGCTGCCTCCAGGGATCATAAGGGATGCAGACAGGAGTCCTACACGGGCTGCAGCAGAGGCAGCTTTGGAGGAAGCCATAGCTGTAGGCTCAACTACACACCAGAGCAATGAATGTCATTCATATTTCAAGTGGGGAAATGCATAAGTCTGTTGCTAATAACTGACTATAGCAGACTAGGTAACTTATAAAGAAAAGAGATTTATTTGGGCTCACAGTTCTGGAAGTGCAGGCAGTAGGGGCCTCACCTGGTAGTGGTGTTCTTACTGGCAGAGTCCTGGGGTGGCACAGGGCATCACACGGCATGCACAGCGGGCTCGTGAGTCTGTGTGGTCTCTTCTGATCTCACCTTCTTCTTCTAAAGCTACCAGGATTCAAACAAGTGTGCTCCATCGCCTCCCCACACCCTGCCTCTAAACACCACAGCCAGATGAAGTTTCCATCCTCTCACCGACACCCCACAATGAGGATTTGATTTCAGCATGAGCTACGAGGAGACAAACTGCATTTAAGCCACAGCAAAGGAAAACCACTAGGTGTTCATTCTTCAGGAGCCTCACCTTTGACTCCTCCATTCTCAGTAGGCCTTGGCAACAGTCATAAGAGAGCTGTCTCAGAGTGTGCTCCTTGGACACAGATGGGAAGACCAAATCCACAGTGGGCAGCATAGGAAATGCAGGTGCTGGGGCTGTGGCTTCCAGCAAGCATGGCCTGCAGGGCAATTCCTATGCAGAGAGTTAGATCTCTTTGTACCAGCCCCTGGCAGATAGGCAAGTGGCAGACTTCTTGCTCAGGCCCACGTTTGTTCTCTCCAGCCACATCCCAGCCCCAGGGCAAACAAGACAGGCTCCCAGAGCACCCCAGAGCCGAAATTTGTCTTCATTAATTGCTAACAAGGGCAAGACCAAGTAAAGAATGAAGCCACCAACTTCCTGTTCAGAACAGAACATCCTGTGCACCACTGCACATCCATCACCTTACCAAAGGATTCCACAAGGTGCAATGTTCCCATAGTATAATCCGTTAACAGAAACCAAGTGTTCTGGCCATTCTTCTTTCTGCAATACCTTGTTTATTTGAAGTAATTTGTAGCCCTGGAAAAAAAAATGAAAGAAAGAAGGCAAGTGTTAGGGACAGAAAACACTTGTAAGATTGGTGATTCTGCTTCTATGGAGAGCAATCGTGATTGATGGTTGCCTTTCTATAGAGAAAGGCAAAAGCATTTTGGGTCCTTCCACTTGGAAAAGGGTCCCTCTTCGCGTTTTTGTGGGACACACATCAGCTTCCTTAGGAAGCAGCAGAAGTCCAAAAACCTAGGACCACCTTTGATTTTTGTCCAGCGTCAGAAAATGAGGGAGTCACACCGGCCAGCGATAAGCAAGGGTTCATACTAAGACAAATTCACAGACCACTTGCCCAGGGGGCCACAAAAGGACAGCCAAGGGGATGGGATAAATTGGAGCAAGCCACTGTCAAGCAAGCTGCAGGCATGTCAGGAAGGCTCACACAGGTTACGGCCACACCATCGAGCTGGCTGCCTTCTTTGTGAGCAACTTTGCCACTCAGAAAGGGAAATTCCAGTAGTTTCTTTCTATTCTCTCCTCACTAACCTGCGAAATGTGTAAAGCCAGCCCTCCTGACCGAATCCACTTTTCCCTCTCCTTTATTTAATTTTCTTCTTTATTTTTTCTGTTGGATTAACTCAGATTAGAATGAACGTCTCCTAAACATTTATCATTCTTTCATGTTTGGAGCCTGCCAATTCTTCAAGAAACCCATGAAAGCTGTTGTGAAACAGTGCCCACCCACTGAGCCTAGAGCATTAGAACTTATTCTCTCATCTAACTGTATATTGATACCCATTTCCTTTTACCAGCCAACTCCTCTTCTACATCCTCTAGTAACCACTGCTCACTTCTTTGAAATCAATGTTTGCAGCTCCCATGTACATAAGAGCATACAGTATTTGTCCTTTTGTGCCTCTTATGTTACATAACATAATGACCTCCAGTTCGTTCCATGCTACTGCAAATGACAGGATGATATTCTTCTTGTGATGAATCATATTTCACTTTGCATATGATGCCACATTTTCTTTATCCATTTGTCCAGCAGTGGATACCTTGGTTCTGTCCACATATTGGCTATTATGACTAGTGCTGCAATAAGCAGGAGCACACAGTTATCTCTCTGGTAAGCTTATTTCATCGTCATTGGATATATATGCAGAAATGTGATTACTGGGTGGTGAAGTATTGCTATCTGTACATTTCTGAGGAACCTCCATACTGGTTTCCATAATGCCCCTACTAATTCATATCCCCACCAATTATAAGGGTTTGCCATTGCCTCAGCAGCAATTTTTTATAATAATAAACATTTGGACTAGGATGAAATGATATCTCATTAAGGTAGCTTTGATTTGCAGTTTCCTGATGATTTGTAATGTTGACCACTTTTTCCACATACTTGTCATTCTTTTGTATGTCTTCTTTCAAGATATTTTGCCTATTATTTAATAAGATCATTTGAGGATTTTGCTGTTTAGTCATTTGAACTCCTTATATATTCTGAAATTAACTCTGAAATTAATCTCTTCCCAGGTGAAGAGTTTGCAAATATTTTCTCCCATTCTACAGTCCCCTCTTGATTCAACTGATTTTTTTCTATGCATAAGCTTCTTAGTTTGATATAATCCTATTTATCTATTTTTCATTTTGTTGCTTGTGTTTTCAGAGTCTTATCTTAAAAATCATTCCCTATATTGATATCTTAAAGTGGTTTCCCTGGGCTTACTTCTAGAAGAGTCTTAATTTCAGGTCTTACACATAGGACATTGGCGCTTTATGAGCTGATTTTTACATATGATCAGAGATTTCAGTACAGTGTTGCTCTTCCACATGTGAATGCCCAGGTCCCCGATGCCATGCACTGAAGGGGCCGTCATTTCTCACTAACAGTTTTGAGGCCCTGTTGAGGGAGAATCAGCTGGTGATTAGCTGTTAACTTCTGGGCTCTCCACCCTGTGGCATCTGTTTATGCCGGTCCCACACTGTCTGGGTTGCTGTTGCATTGCCAGACGTCTTGCAGCTGATGCAAGGCCCTGACCTTGTTTGTGTAGATCAGCCCTGCTTTGCTCTTCAGAGTGCTTTGTTTCTGTACAATTTTAGCAACTTTTTTCTACTTCTGTGAAGAAGGTTATAGGTATTTTAAAAATAGAGATTATTTTGAATTTGTAGATTGCCTTGAGTAGTATGGACATTTTAACAATATTAAATCTTTTCATTCATGAACATAGGAAATCTTTCTATTTTTTTTGTATTTTTAACCTCTCTCATCAGTGTTTTATAATTTTAACATAGAGATTATTCACCTTCTTGGTTAAATTTATTCCTAGGTTGATTTATTTATTGCAATGCTTGGGGTTGAACGCAGGGGCTTCACACTGAGCTACACCCCAGTCCTTTTGTCTTTTACTTTTTTTTATTTTGAGACAAGGTCTTGCTAAGTCACTAAATTGCCCAGGTTGGGACTGAACTTCTGTTTTCCTGCCTCAGCCTCCCAGAGTTCTGGGATTCCAGGCACAAACCACCACACCCACATTCCTAGGGTTTTTTGCTCTTTGTTTTGTATCTGTTATGAATTGGATGGCTTTCTGGATTTATTTCTCAACAAGCTCACTACTGGATATACAAATGCTCGTGATTCTTGTACATTGCTTTTGTACCCTAAACCTTACTGAATGTATCAGTTCTAGTAGTCTTGTGGTGAGTTTTTCAAGTTTTTCTATGTGTAGAATCATGTCCTGCTGACCTAATTAATAGAGACTCCAGCAAGACTGAAAGATTGGGCCTCACATTATGGAAATGTGTGTAAGCTTGTGTGTGTGCCGTGTATATGCAGTTATGTAACAGGACACAGCTAAGAGAAGAAGTTCCCATGGCCTCATAGGCAAGTGGCATCCGGTAACTGAGGGAGGCTCTAGAAGCCTATTGGTTCTTTTTTATTTTTTTTTTATTTTTATTTTTTTTGCGGTACTGGGGATCGAACTCAGGACCCTGCGCTTGCTAGGCAGGCACTTATTCCACTGAGCTATATCCCCAGCCCAGCCTATTGGTTCTTTAGGAGCCTACACTCACAAAAGGAAGGGCTTCTGGTGGGTTTCTAGGGATGCTGAGTGCTGAGACAGGGAAGGCCAATAATGCACCCCGTCAGACCCCAAGTCAGTGAGCCCATAGGTACCACATGAGTTAAAGGTCAAAAAGGTACCTCAGAGCTGGAGGTCACATCAGAAAGTGGTGGGAGAAAGGAATCACAATGCAGACCTCCTTTAACCTGGCTCCTAGCCCCAGTTCTGCTCTCAAGGCTTAACAAGGATAAGAGGTCAGAACCTGTATCCTATTTCATCATCCAGCAGTGCCCCTCTACTTCTGCACCCTCTCCACCCTGGGTTCCAATCTACAGGGATTGGGATTCCAATCTATAAGCCTTTCTCTTCCTAGAATCATTTCAGAAGCTAGAGCCCAGGGGTCTGGCCACTGTGGGGTGAAAGCTGCAACTCCAGCCAGGGTCAAATTCAAGATGAATGTCAAGGCCACACGGGGATGGAATGTGAGACAGAGGAGGGGGCTTCTTTTCTCTCGATGGGCAGAGTATGCTTTGTAGACCAACAGTGTCACCACTGTCCCCAAGGACCTGTTGGAAGGGTGCTGCCCTGTACTTCCCAGTCTGCAGGGGATCCCAGTGGATGTGGGCACCTTAGAGACAGAGACAGGGCACTCTCACCAGGGCCCAGGAGACTCTGAGGCCAAGCTGTAGCCACCCAGAAGAGCTGGAACAAGAAAGTAGCTGAGGAAGGTCCTCCAGACATCATTTCCCCCAAAACACACAAATCTGAACAGCTTCACACACTAAACCACCTTCACAAGAGCTGAGGAAGCCAGGTAGGTGATCACGTGCTTGGAGTGACCAACTAGAATCTTCAGGAAGCAGAGAGATGAGTCCAGCAGAGAGACCTGTCCAGCTCTAGGTGCCCTGGGCTTTCTGGCAAAGGGGAAATGTCTTCAGGTACAGTGAGTAGGGGGCAGGGAGGTGGGCTTTTTGGGTTTTGTGGACCAATTCCTGCAAATGGCCTGAGCCTTGGGACTCTTGTGGCTTTTAGAGTTTGTCATTTAGTATCCACCCTCTTTACTCATGACAGAAAGAGTACATTGGAAGGGCTTCCCAACTGTCCAGTTCCATTTTGGAACAAGTGAGAACTTCTTATCCTTAAAATTGCCCAACAGAAACCATGGCAGCCTTGGCCAGCAGTCACCACTACCCACCATTTGCAGGGGTCATCCAGGGACTTTGTGCTCATCTGACCCACCCAGGACCCACACCAGCTTGCGAGGCTCTGCTTTCCAGATGGAGTTACATGGCTAGCAACATGTGAGGTTCCAGCCCTCACCTAACTCCGGGGAAACCTTCCTGCAGCAGACATAGCCTTCCCCTCTCTGGGGTGGTCCCTGCTTTCCCACTGACAATGGTTTCCAATAGCTGTGCCCCATTTTCCCACCAAACAAAAGCTAAACACCATATGATGCACCCTGAGTCTTGCTTTTAAGAGACTCTGTCTTAGTTCACTTGGCTGTTATAACAAAATATCACAGACTGAATAGCTTCTAATCAACAAGGATCTATGTCTTACAGCTCTGGAGACTAGAAGCCCAAGAACAAGACACAATAGGTCTGGTGTGTGGTGAGGGCTGCTCTTGGCCTCCAAGATGGTGCCTCCTTGCTATGTGCTGTAGGAGGGAGAGGCACTATGTCATGTTGAGGCTGAAGATGGACAGGCAAAGCCGGGACTAAACTCCCTTGGCAAGCCTATGTGCACCTCCCCAAAGCCCACCTCCCAGCACTATTGCTCTGGGGATTAAGTTTCCAACACATGAACTTTAGGACACACTGAGACCATAGCACATGACCTCATCCAGTAGGTCTCAAAGTTGACCCTTGAGCCTGTGGTGACCACTGACCAGTGTGAATGAGGACAGTTTTCTGGAGGATGTGGCATGGGTCACACAGCCTCTGTCCTAGTTTAACCCAGAGACACCCCCCCACCCTGCCCCATTTCATTTGTGCTGCATGCTGCTGTGCGTGGCTGATAACCAGAGGGAGGGAGTAGGCTCAGCCCTGGCCTCATTCCAGACACTAGGGCCCTCGTGGGCTCTGAGGTGGGGTGGCCCTTGCACTTTAGAATGGGCTGCCTGGCCATAGGGACTACATGACTCTCTATCAAACTGATTAGGACTCAGGGCAGGGACCTATGGGCACAGCCTTCTCCAGCTGGCTGTGGAACACGGCTATAGAGGCTCCCTGCTGCCCTGCCCCCTACCTGCTCCTCCAGTTTCAGCCGCTCCTCCAGAACGGGTGGGGGTTTTGCACCTGAGTCTTCTTTGGGCCTTTAGGGAGGTAGAGAATGCCCAGAAGAATATCCAAAGGCCATCTGGCAAGACAGCTGCTGCTGGCTTCCACCTGACTGTTACAGCAAAAGCACTGCTGCACTCCCCACACAGGGATCACGGGCATCTTTCCACTGCCTGGAAAGAGGGACCCTGCATTATTCAGCTTTCTGTTACTGTAAGAAAATATCTGAGATAATCAGCTCTTAAGAGAAAAGGTCCAACATGGCTGACACCTCAGTCATTTGACCCTGTTGCTCTGGGCCTGCAGTGAGTTGGCACATTGTGGCGGGAGTGTCAGTGGATCCAGACCACTCAGGTGATAGACAAGAAATAAGACAAGAAGTGGGAAGGCTGGGGTCCCACACCCCCCTTCAGGGCCCCCAAGACCTTCCACCAGGTTCTCCCTCTTAAAGAATCTACCCTCTCTCAAAAGCACTGTGCTAGGAACGAATTCTACAAACACTGGTCTTTAGGGGGTCATAACAGATGCAAACAGCAGCATCCCCTACCTCGGGCAGCCCACACTGATCTTGGGTGACCAAGTACTGGCTCCTGGACTTGACCCTGTGAATTATTTTGGTCTTGCAGAGCTAGAACTTGAGTGATTTACCAAACTGCAAGGGCAGAAAATGAGAATGGCTTTCCTGATAGCTGAGGACACAGTTGGCATCCTCTTTCCTGGAAATTTAGCATGAAATTCTTGCTCAGTGTTAGGAGTTCCATGAATTTCTCTGCTGCTGTGAATCACTTCAAGCCAGTTTAATCTCACTATGAAAAATGATACTTCCTCCAGAGTGTATTTTTTCTTTGCCCTTTGCCTTTTACTGCAGTATTGGTATCGTTCCTTAGAATTCTACTTGTCTACACTCCATCGTAATAAAAAACCAATAAATTTCAGAACATCCTCCTGAATAAATGCCTAGACCACCATTACAGGGTAGGGATAGGTGAAGAGATAGTGTCAGAAATCAGAATTGATTTAAACTACCATCCTGCATAACTGACAGTCTTGGAAACCTCAACCCACAGCAAGCTCTGAATGCTGAAAAAAATGAATCATAGAAACTGGCAAGTCCCCTCACTCCCTTGAGGTAACAGTGAAACCACATCAATTGCTTGGTATGAGATAAAGGTGGTCAGTGGTTATAGGACCAGAAACCCACTTGGCAGGGACAGAAAAGCTTCATCACCCTTTCAGCAAGTGTTCCCATAACTGACTGTGTTCTGTCTGCCTCTGCTTCCAGACAACCAGCATAGGTTCTTCCTGGATCTCATCGATCTACTTTCTCCACTCCCAGGGCTACAAAAGACCTACAAATGCGTCTGCTTCTCCTGACAGGAAGCTGTGAACAACAGCAGCCAAAGGATCTTTGCTGTAACCTGAAGATTGTATTACAAGAAAATCAGGCCAAGTTGCAAATGTCTCAGGCCAGAGGAGACCCCATGTTCTCACCCACATCCTTCTTCTGGAGAATCCCAAGCTCTGTAGCCCACCTGCCTCTCCAGGGGCAAAAGCAGCGAGGGAGGCATGGGGCCAGTGAGGTCAGCATGGCTGTGCACCCTGGACTCTTTGTCAGGCCAAGGCATTGCTGGGCTGGACCTCCACCTGAGAAGAAAGGCAGCATTTTATGCAGATGAGGGAGTTGGAGATGGAGCAGGTTGGACAGTCTCCCTCAGACAGAGCTCCAGTGCCAGACCAAGCTCCTGGGAGTAACATGTAGGAATATAGGTAGTTTCTTCCTTATATGCGTGCCCAGGGGTGGCCGAGAGCAGGCCACTACTTGGGAAGACAAAGGGAAGGGTAGGTAAGGCAGAGGGAAGCAGGAACAGAATGGGAGAAGAATTACTATGTATCAGTCAGCTTTCCCACTGCAGGGACGCAGTACCTGATACCCGTGATTTAAAGGAGGAGAGGTCTAATTTGGCTCCTCAGGAGATTCAGATCATGGTCAGCTGGCTGCAAGGCAGAAACATCATGCTTAAAGACTTGAGGAACAAAGTTGCTTGGTTTGTGGCAGTCAAGAAGTAGAGCAGGGAAACAGTGCCAAGAGGAGGAGGCCAGGGAGCAGGGGCTAAACATAGACCCTCAGGCTGCACCTTCCTTACCCACCCGGCATACTGAGAAGTGTGTTTCACCAATCCCCAGAGGGATCCCAAAGCCAATCAGGTTGGCACCCTACCCTGACCACCACAGGAAGTGAAGGGGAAGAAGAAAGGAGAGAGAGTTGGAGAAGGCGGGCTGGAGGGGATGTGAGGGGAGGGAAGCAAGTGAGAAGAACGGAGGATGGAGGGGAGAGGGAGCGTGATCAAGTATGCGTGGAAAGTCACTCTAAGTCTTCCTAGGAAAGCACATCACCAAGTTAGAGGGACAGCTGTATCAGAGAAGACTCAGAAGGATGGAAATAAATAGACTATGGTGCTTGTGACACCAAACGGCTGGAACTGAGAGGGTGATATCTCTTTTAAGTGGGCTGTAGGGATCTCACAAGATGAAAAATTAGCATGGGAAAAGGGTGTCCTGGCACTCACAGTTCCTTTGTCATCGTGTTCTCAAGGCTGGATGAATAGGAGGGGCCTGAGGATCTGGGTCTGGGTCCCACCCCACAATACTGTTGGGACCTTCTAGGTAGGCAAGGACTGGTTGGGAGTCCATACCCACTACTGCAGCAGCGTTGTTCATGCCCTCAAGAAATATCAGCTGGACTTGTCAGGGGTGAATGAAAACACGTTAGCAGTATGAAGGGGGACAGCCCCGCCCTCCACAAGCTGTCTCTTCCTCATCCACTAACAGAGGCTCACAGACTCTGAAGCTCTCTGCTGAGGTGGTAGAGTGGTAGATTCCTTGGCTAACATGTGCAAGACTCTGGCTTTGATGCCCAGTTACAAATATGAAAGGGGGGGAGTGAGATAGAGAAAGACAGAAAGACAGAAAGACAGAAAGAAAGAAAGAAAGAAAGAAAGAAAGAAAGAAAGAAAGAAAAGGGCAAAGAGAGAAAGAAAGAGAGAAAGAAAAAGAAAGTTTTCTACAACCACGGTGGGCTGGAATCCACCTGTTCCCAGGCAGAGTCACCTCCTGACACTCAGCAGCCTAAGCTTTCACAGGGCATTTTCCTCAGACACTCAAATTTGTTAAGAGAAACAGTGGAAGGACAGTTTCCTTTGGACCACTTGGGGGACATATCCAAATGGAGAGCCCAGGGGCCAATATATTGGGAAACCAACTGAAAAGTGTAAGAATCCTGAAAAAACCAAACATGCATTACCTGCTCACCAAGCTGACCTCACGAGCCTTGCTGTGCTTGCCAACATCCTCTGAAAAATTCATTTGTCACTTTTTCTCAACTGGCTCTCCTCAAACCTCCAGAGCAATATGCATTGTGCTATTCAGGGGAAAGTTTAGAAAATGTATAACACAGTTTGGAGCCTTTAAAAATAAACTCAAAAATAATTTTGTCCTAAAGTTTTAATAGCTTCTTGGGTTAAACCAGGGAGTCTGGACAAGGGCTGCCCACCGCCGTCCTGGCAGCTCAATTGTCATTTCAGTCACTGCCATTTCATTTTTATGACAAGTGATTTGCCAGTGCAAATCTGTGTAGCAGTGATTGTGTGCAAAACATTTTTAAAAATAAAAGACAGTATGCCAGACTTTCGTTGCTGTGGTGCAAAACAGATCTCCTTTAGACAGGTGACCCTTGAAAGCTTGCAGCAAGCACGGGCCCACCTTGTTAGGTGAGCACTCCCAGGTAAAGATGTCTCCCAAGATGAATCACAGACTCGAATGTGTACTTTCATTCACTGCTAGAGTCTGCAGGTTGTTCGTTACATGCACAGTGCAATTGCATATGAATAAAAAGGAGAGACAAAAATCAGAGTGCGCCAAAGACAGAGTCCTAAGGATGTCGTGTGTTTGTAATCTTACTGTTACATCAACCCCAGAGGGAAAACAAACGAAAGGAAGAAACTATACTCAGCAAGAGCGATGAAGGGTTAGGTACCAGTTCTTTCACTATGTTAACATTTTTGTAATTCAGCCTGCCAGCCTGCAAGCACTCCAGTATCTGGAAGCCTAACCTAACAAGTGCGTGTTGATTCTGGAACCAGACTCTCCGTTCCCAAATCTGCTAGTCCATGTGGTATTCTGTGGTGTTGAGCAAACATTTTCATTAGCTTTAAAGTATTATTGTCATTAACATTTATCCATCACTTTCTAGAGGCAGAGCACCACGTGCAATAGTCTACACAGGTTGCCTCGACCTGCACAAGACAATCAGCATGGACAAAGCCTTACATGTGCAGTATTACACAGGGCAGTGGGAGGTATTCAGAGCACTGATGTATTTGTAAACACGCACTGTATTAGCTGCCTTCTTGATTATTTCATTTAAATATATTAATATGCATTCACCAAGAGAAGAAAGGAGGGAAAGAAAGGAAAGGGAGACAGAGACAGAGGCAGACTTTCAGCTCACACACACACCACGCACACACGCGCATCATTATCATCATCATTCAGCATCTTGTCTCTTCAGATTCTCCCAACTCCTGGGGCTCCAGCAGGTGGCTTTGCAGTAATCCTCAGCCAGAGGGAGCCAGGGTTCTTATGGGCTGCCGGCTCAGTGTTCTCCAAGTGCCTGGCAGGGAGGAGGGTCTGGCGGCCTGCTTTGTTCAATGTTCTGCTGAATTTACTCATTTAGGGTACATTTTAAAGTCATTATGGCTTTTGTGTTTGTTACAGCATGTGATGGCAAATGGTCCTTTTGCCAGAACTCACCCCCCAACACAAGACTCCAATAAGGAAAACTCAAGATTTGGGGCAGGAAAAAGAGTTTAAACATTAAGGTTGGGTACAAACACAGCTGAATTATTTCACTGGGCTTCTGCCTCATGGAAGAGTAAACGTTTTAAAGAGCTAGTAAGTGGGAAACAGGATGCTTTCTTTTCTGGCAGAGGAATTAAGCTCCTACGGTTTTCCTGTTGTCTTGCAAATGCTTGGGCAATTTGGAGAGAATTTTAAGAGTGGCACTCAACCAGGCAAAGCAGCCGCTCCAAGGACTGCTGATAAATCAGCAGCGTGTCCTTCTTAGAAAAACAGCACTCCACCCGCCCTTCCCAAAGGCTCTCTGGCTGCGCGGCAGCGGGCTGAGAGCCTGCAAATCCCAGTACACTTACCCTGCCAGAAAGCAGCTACTTATAGCCAGGCACAGAGAGTGAAACCAACATATACTGCTCTAATAAAAAGACCGATGCACTGGGGGCGTTTTCCCCTTGATCCTTCCTGAAGACAGCCTTGATTTCACTTTTTTTTTCCAGTAAGTCTTTAAAAGGAATTGTGACTAGCAGCAAATCCTCTTTAACTCTGATGTGGGCAGATGACACTCAGAATAGGAGATGGCAGATGCCAGCCCCACTCAGAATTGCTCACGCCTATTTATGGGGATGCTGCCTTCCAGTTTTTGCACAGACCTTGTAAGTTCTGTCACAGCCATGACAAAATGATGACTCACACCTTGAACACGCTCTTGGTGTCATATTTGATATTAATACTTTTGTAGCGCGGCTTGTCAGAGCGATTAAGGGAAGAAAGTCCCTGAGCAGCAGCCTGCCCCCATCCTCAGGGACCACAAAGGGCAGGGCTGCAGAAGGCAGCACTTATTGTGTAGGAAGGTTCCTCGGCCTCCTGCAAGCTGTTCAGATAAGCAGCTGTCGGAGAGGAGGGGGCGGGGCCGGGGGAGGGGCGGTACAGTGGCGGAGGTCAAAGTCATCCGATTGGATTGCAAGCCTTAAGCTACCGTTCGGGGACACCTTATCTCAACTATGCCCCTGTCTTGCAAGTCTAAAATCTTCCTAAAAGGAGAGCAACAGGAGTCAAGCTCAAGTTTATCCTCAAGCTCCAGACAGCATCCCCTCCCCCGCACTACCAGCCCATGGAGTTTGCAGTTCTTGCCCAGTGGGAAGATGGGAACAGGTACCACCAACTCCATGAGGGTCCCAACGATCATCAGAAACATCTGTCACCGCCTCCCTGAGAAAAGGATCCCTTACCCCCAATAAAAAGCATAAGTTTGTTTCAACAAGTTTATTGTAAAATTCAAAGCTTCAATCGCAGTGTCCTTTAGAAAACGAAACATTGCCCGGATCCCTTTTGCAAAGCAGACCAGCCTGCTAAGTCCGTCAGGCTCCTGCGGCTGCATCAAGTCCAGACGGCCTGGCCGGCCCTCCCCGCCTCAGGAGGAGCGCAGGTGCTGAGTCATGCCTACCCAGGCAGTCTGTCCTTCCCGGCCCTGAGGCCAACGTCCCCACCTCTCCTTCCTGAGCAAGCAGCCGCTCCGGACACTCGCAAAGTCCTTGGGCCAGCCTTCCTTGCCTTGGCCCAGCCCCTCCTGGGCAGGCCTGCTCCTCACTCTCCAGGCCTCCGCCTGCCAGTCTCCACGCCGCACTCGGGTGTCCTCGGAGGGCCCCTCCACAGAGCCAGCAGCGCGCTAGGCGCCCCGGGGCGTCATCCCGTCCTCGATCAGACCAAGGGTCCTGCCCGGGCGGTCACTCGGGAAGGGTGATGCTAGGTACCCAGTCGTTGACACTGCGGCTCTCCTCGCAGAACAGGCTAAGCTTCTCCAAGGCTGGGTCCTTCCACGCGTCCTCACTGGGGTTCTACCAGGAGAGCACAGCACGGGGTGAGCCAGGCCAGCCGCGATCCAAGACGGGGCGCGGGGGAGACACCGCGGAGGGGACGGAGGCGGCACTCACCGAAATGAGGATGCAATGCAGGTCGCCCGGCGCGCCCCCCTCGTCGCCCGCGCCCACGATCGCCGCCAGCCTCTGCACGTCGCCCACGCGCACGATGTCTATGTCGTTCTCGCAGCAGAACGCCTGGATCAGCGTGAAATGGATCTGCAGCGCGATATCGCCCTCGTCCTCCTCGTCTGCGGCCAGCACACAGAAGGTCACGTTGTCAGGGTCCCTGAGCGGAAGAGGAGAACCACAAGGTCAGGGTCCGCACGCCACGGTCTTCCCGGTGCAGCCCCGAGTCTCCCCTCCACTCCCAATCCGAGTCACTTCATCCAGCCCAAGTCGCGTCTATACTTACACGTTCAGGACTTTGGCGGACTCATAGACGCCGGCGGTGAGGCAACCCTGGCGCTGAGCCGATAGCAGCAGCTCGTGCAGCGCTTTCCCGGCGCCCTGCATCCTGTGAAGAGCGGCGCCGTGAGTTGTTACCCTCAGACTCTTGATCCCGAGCTCCAACTTGCCCTCTTGCCAGCACCCAGGGTCCGCACCCGTGGCTCCCGACCCAGCCGGGAGCCCGCACCCTTGCCTCTGGCTGCCCGGTAATGATCGAAGGCCGGCACCCAGACTGTCCAGCCCCAGGAGCGCACCCCTGGCTGCCCGGTCCCAGCATGACGCCTGAACTACGCTGGCGCCAGTGCTCGGCTCGCCCCGAGGGCTTCCACCCCTTAGCACCACAAGCTTTCAGCGCCCAGACCCTCACCTGGCTGTGCTTTCCGGAACTGTGTCCTGGCCGCGGACTTCTTCCAGAGTCATGGTGCAGTTGATGAGCTGCAAGTTATCCAAAGCCACAAGCGAGAAGGGAACTCGAGCGCAAAGGCGGACACCAGTTCCAAGGCCCGGCGCGCCCACCACCAGCGAGTGAGCCAGGTGCCGACGCGCCGTCCTTATATAGGCCGGCGAGCGCGGCGCCGCCAGCTGGCGAAAGGCTGCGCGCCCATTGGCCGGCGCCCTCTTTCTGATGCAAATGAGGCGGCAGGCCTACGGCTCGTGCCAGAAGGCCACGTGGGGAGGGCTGCGCCGAGGGGGGGTGGTGACAATACCTCAAATCTGCCGCTTTTGTCGGGGTGTTACCAGGCAGACTGGAGCCTGCAGATTTCATCTCGCCATTTTTTAAAGTCCTTAAAAGGAAAAGTAAAAAAAAAAAAGAAAGAAAGCCTTGTTTGCTAATAGGCTGCGATTTGTGAAATGCACACTTGCAGACTGTAAAAGGCTCTCGCTTTGCATTTATTTTTGCGCTATCTTGCTATTTTTCTTTTCCTTTTAATTTGAAGTTTATGGGGCTGTTGCATTAAAGCTGAAAATTAAAGTAAAAGCACGCAGCAGTACTCTGGGGCTTGCAAAGGCCCATCACCATAGCCTCATCGCCGACCCTGGCCGCCTGCGCGCAGCCTGGAGCCCTGCAGGGTGGGCGCAGTACTGCCCAAACCCACCCACCACCGGCTCATGCCGGGGCGGTGGAGTGGCGGGACGCGGGTGGGGGTGAGGACAAGCAGATTGCTGCCAGGACACGCGGCTCGTTTGCATTTCTATGGGGGCACACAATAGCGCAGGTCTGGCGTGTGGCAGTTTGCAGGGAGACAATCGAGGCTTTCTCTGCCTAACAACACTGTCCACCTGCCTCCGCATGGGGTGGGCAAGGTCCGCCACGCGCGGGGGTCGCTGGGTTGCCTGGCGTGTGGGCACCTAGGCCGCGTGCTGTCCCTGACCCGAGCTGCATGTGCCCTGGCCCGGCTGGTACGCTAGAGACTCGATTCACTAGTTCCTCGCACGCGTGCGTAATAGCCCTGCGAGCTGCAAGCAGCGCTGGGCTGTCGGGCGGGAACTTCGCGGCTCCTGCTCCAACTGCCGGAGGTTGGGGAACGCAGCTGGAGAATCCCTTTCCCCGGGCGCCACCTACAGGCGGGCGGAACAGATCCGGCTCGCCTCAACCCACTCCTACACAGTTCCACCCGAAGCTCGGAGGGACGTGGCCTAGGACACCCGGGCACAGTTGAATGGAGTCCACGATGCGAATGAATACGACTCAGAGTGGAGCCTGCAGAGCGCGCTTGGGGAGTAGCAGAGCTCCCTACGACACGGAGGACCGACGAGATCAAAACCCATGTCTTACTGAATATTATGCGTTATAAAGATTGTTCTCTGGTTATAAAATAATAAAAGTGGAAGCGAACTGGGGAGTTTCAGACTGGTGGTTGCTGACATTTCACCTCTGGTACAGCCGAGTTGCGCCTGCTCTCAGCTCACCGGCTGGTGCTGTATCCTGTGCGGAGGGAGTTGCGCGCTGGCTTTCCCTTTTTCTTGGAGAGACCTGGACACTTGGTGACAACGTGGATTCCTCAAGCCGGGGGTGTAAATGAAGATGTTCACTCAGGCTTTCCTCAGGTGGTCCGTGGGTGCACATACGGTGCACTTTTGAACCTGATCTTCCTGCGCCCCGAGGCTGCCAACTCCACAGTTAGCGAAGGCCGGGCGCCCCGCGCCCCCCAGCGGCTCCCGAGCGAGGAGACAGCTCATCCAGCGTGGCCCGCGCTTCCAGAAGTTTGCTTTTGCTCCCTGGCATCTGAGGGGGCTTTGCATCCCTGACACCAGAGTGTTTCATAAACGAGAGACGGGGGGTGGGGGGAACAGCGTGCTAGATTTGTTTACCGCCGTTTCCTTTTTTTCTTCGTCGTATGTAAAATAATCTTGTGCCTTGACTGAATAAAATATATGTTGAAGTGACTGGAACTTAGATATGTCTCTTGTTACTCAACACTTCTTTAAAATGTCTTAGATGTAGGTTCCCAGGAAATGTGGAAATCAAGACTTATCAAATATCTTCCGATTTATAACACTAGAAATCTGCCCACAGATCAGGCCAGGGGAAACGGCCCTTCCCCCATAGGAGTCTGGGCTGGGAAGTCCGAGATTCAAGGACAGACCCCGCAGCCAGTCTGGAGCAGACGGGATGATTGACAGCCCCTGAGGCCTTTGCTTTGCTCATACATCTGAGGTATTCGATTACAGGAAGTCCTCCTTTCTGACACAGGATATGGCTTTATTAGGTCAGTCCCAATGGATCCAGCCTACCCACCTCAAAGAAGAAAGAATGGTTGTACCTGGGGACTCTAGAGCTGGCCTGCAGTTGGACCCAGTGCAGTTTAGACAAATGCCTAAGCTGCTGGTCTAGGTCACTCGAGTTCCTCATGCCAGTCACAGTCACAATCCAGGCAAGGAGTGGCAAGTGACTTCTAGAAGACATTGGATGATGCGGCAAAGACACTGGACAAACACCCTACTGCCTGGCTGTGGGGCTGTGGCTCTCCCAAGCTGCATTTGTGGGTGGCTGCTAGTCACAGTCCCCCATGGGTAGCTGCACTGAAGCTGCCTTCCAACCAGGGAAATGCAGGAGACAGTGGCTTTCCTAAAGGGAAATCCCCACAGAGGCTTTGTTTTGAAAACCCTGAAAGCCACAGAATGCAGCAGCACACACCTGCAGTGGCAGATACCCTGAGGCTGAGGCAAGAGAATCCTTGAGCCCAGGAGTTCAAACCCAGCTGAGACAACATAATAAGACCTCATGTCAAAAACTAAGGAAGTAAACAAATATCCCTCAAAAATGGTTATAGTTTTACTGTTTTATTACTGTGTTCTCCAAAATGTGCTTCTTGCCGACATTCCTGCCTTGCTGAGGATGTGAACATGCTGCATTTGGGTGAGGAGGGCAGGAGGCCCTAAGTAAGCAATAAGCTGCATGAGACATTTCTTCTGGCATTTTCTCAAGTGACTTACAGTTGGAGAGTGCATGAGTACTACTACTAGACTACAACTGTGTGTTTCACACCACCTGAGCAAGCGCTGGTGCTCCCTGGCAGGACACAAGCCCTATACCAGCTGCAAATGAGGTCTGTATAGCCTGTAGGGTATTCTAGGAAAAGCTGAGTTCACTACCATCTTTCCAGACTCAGTGGCATTCCCAGAAAAACAAGGATTTTTAACTTCTCTTGGCAACTGGAATGAATTGGCTACTATGTACCTAGAGTCTGTGGTGCCTCCGTGGTACCCACGGGAAGGGGGGCCTTGCCGGGTTCACCACATTACTGTCCAGTATGACACTCCCCACCAGACCACACTGGGGACTTCACTCATTGACATTTCCTACCTGTCTCCTGCATCGGGCCAAGGCACTCATCCTATATTGGGTGGTAATCACCCACAGTATGATGTCACCTGCGGGGGCCGCACCTTTAGGCTTCCTCTGAATTTTAATAATGCGGAGAGCAGCTGCATTTGCAATCTTTGAAAAGAACCTGAACCCAAAATAAAGGGGTCAGCTTCCTATCAATGGAGTTGAAGTTCAACATTGTGTCCCAGGTCCTGCAAAACGGTGTCTGCTAGGGTGGCACAGGGCTCTTTGAGTTGGCTCCTTTCCAGATGATTCTGAGTTACTGCCCTTCTCCCCACCCCGGCCAGCTTTATCTAGCTCCTGCTCCAGATAGAACAAGTCCTCTTGGGTTCCTGCACTTTGAGAAGAGTGTTGGGGTTTTGTTATTGTTTTTGGTTTCAAAAAACTACTGTATGATAAGACAGGCAGCAGTGACTCCCATGACACAATTCTACTTTAACTCAAAGGAGGAAAGTAATCTTTAGGCAAGACACATTCCTGTTACTCAAAACTCAGCAGTGGCCTCGCAAACACACCGCACGGCCTGAAGCGCAGTCACTCTGGCTTGCCCTGCCCTCAAGTCCTTGAAACTGTGTGCTCCCCCTTAGGATGAAATGTGTATCTGCAGGTGGAGGATGCTCCTGATGACAGCTGAGACAGAAACAGGAAACCAAGAAGGGGAAACCCTGGGACAGCAAAGCTGGATATCCATGGAGAGAGCTTTCTGGAAGGAAGTTATTTTGGGGTGTACACAGGACAGCACAAGGGTATCATTAGGTCGGGGAGGCCTGGAACATCAGCAGAGGGCTGCATATCCCTTGTGCCTTTGATCCTTTCTTCATCAATGGTAAGGAATGCTTTATGCAGTCACACACCATAATACTCCGTGTTGCTAAAAGCTCCCGAGAAGCCATGGGGCTGCTGCCTTCCCAGTGTAGCTATGTGACCGAGTCTCTGAGCCTCAGTTTCCCCATCTTTGCCCTTCATGTGTCTCACAGTTTTCTAAAAGTTACTCCTGGTCACCTCATGGCCCACTGGGCTTTGGTTGAGGAGACGTTGTCCTCAGTAACTCACAAATTTAGATCTGACTTGCTAGTGCTGTCTGGGGAGAATGGATGATATGCATTCTCTACGTCATCCTAGGCTTGTCCTGAATGTCACACGGGGCCTGCAGGCACAGGGAACCCCTGCCTGACCCCAACACCTTTGAATTTGAGGTAAACTTTCTTTGATAGTAGAGGAAGTAAGTGTAGCTACCATCTTGAAATCATCAACATAGCACACAGGACAGAGTAAAAAACCAGAGATTCCAAACTCAAGGCCTTCATTTTGTTCTGAAAGACAAGTACGAGACCATGTACTAATACCACCCCCAACAAAGGCAGTATGGCATTGGAGGTTGAACTTACCCAAGTCAGACTCAAAGCTGGGCTCAACTGCTTGCTCACTTTGACCTTCTCATATTTTAAAAATTGTATTTATTTATTTTGTGGTACTGGGGATTGAACCCAGGACCTTTATACTGTGCTACATCCCCAGCTGGATTTTTTTTTTTTTGGTCTGTTTGACTGTTGTTTTAGATAGGATCTTGCTAAGTCACTAAATTGCTTAAATTGGGCTCAAAGTTATAATTGTCCTGCCTCGGCCTCTTAGAGTGCCGGGATTGCTGCTATGTGCTACCATGCCCAACTTGAACAAAAATGTAATGTGCTTTTGAGTTTCACTTTTTGGTTTTTGATTTGTTTTATAGGGCTGTGGATTGAACTCAAAGCCTTGCACACACTAGGCACACACTCTACCACTCAGCTATACACTCCCAGCTCAGCACATGACTTAAAGCATGGTCTCTTACTTGTCTTTCAGAACAAAATGAAGGCCTTGAGTTTGGAATCTCTGGTTTTTTACTCTGTCCTGTGTGCTATGTTGATGATTTCAAGATGGTAGCTACACCTACTTCCTCTACTATCAGAGAAAGTTTACCTCAAATTCGAGGGTGTTGGGGTCAGGCAGGGGTTCCCGGTGCCTGCAGGCCCCGTGTGACATTCAGGACAAGCCTAGGATGACGTAGAGAATGTATATCATCCATTCTCCCCAGACTGCACTAGCAAGTCAGATCTGAATTTGTGAGTTACTGAGTACAATGTGTCCTCAACCAAAGCCCAGTGGACCAGGAGCAACTTTTAGAAAACTTCTGTGAGACACATGAAGGGCAAAGATGGGGAAACTGAGGTTCATGAGGTAAAAAAAGAGTTCCTGCTTATTGACTCATTCAATCTACTTTTATTAAGCTCTTCTGAAGGACTTTTCACATGTATATGACAAATGTTTATTGCAACATTTCTTATCATAATGAAAATTTAGAGCCCATAATTTTTGAATGGTAAACACCTTAGATAGTGTTGAATAACTGTGAAGTCAGAGATGAAGCATTATGTAACCCTAAAGAGTATTTCAAAGAGTATTCCACGGCATAATAATGTTTCATTATATGCCTAAATAAAGCGAGCTACAAAGTTGTGCAATTTAAAATTTGCAAAATGTTTTAGTGGGTGTGGATGTCACTGTAAGAAGTGTCAGAATAGAAATGATGGTTATATCTTAAAGTGATGAGGTTGCTTATTTGCTTCCCTGTATTTGTCTGCAATTAAATGTTCTGCAACTCAATGTTTTGTAATACCCACTGAAACTTGTCATGTGTACAAAGTACCCTTAGCACAGCGGACGCTGTCTAACTGACGCCTGTTCAGGCTGGTGACTTGGGTCAGTATAGTAATAGATCCGGAAGCCACACATCCGTGAGCCACTTGACTTGGGCCTGTTCCTGTGGCCGAGTGGCAGTACTGGGTCCACATTCAGTAGATGGCCCCAGTGTGGCTAGCACAGACTTCCATGCACTCTGCTGGGGCTCAGCAGCCAAGAGTAGGGACCCCGGAGGGCACCTGCCTGCAGCCCTGAGCTCCCTGGGACCCCTGGGAAATATGCCCTACACCCTGCAGGGCAAAGCAACAGTCAAAATTATCTTTCTCTCCCTTCTTGATGAAAATGTCTACTTTCCAGAAATGAATTACAGCAATACGTTATGACAGTTGTTGCCACTGTTTATAGAGTACATCAAGGAACTCTAAAAAGTCAGCATATTTAAATATATTCAACTTAGCTTCGGGAAGTGTAGGTGTGACCCACCCACGGAGATGGCTGGGACTGCTGTATCAACACCACCATCATCACCCCTGTCCTTACTACCACCACTGATGCCACCGCCATCATCATCTTATTTGAATACGTTTCTAGGACTTGCTATATGCCAGCATGGCGGGCACTATTCTAAGCACTTTAAAAACATTACTTAACCCCATAACAAATCTATGAGGTAAGTGCTACTATAACCATTTTCCAGATGAGGAAATGGGCTCAGAATGGCTAAGCACCTTGACCAAGGTCACACAGCCAGGAAACAACAAAGTTGAGTGTTGTAAACTCCACCTATCTCACTGGCTCCGGAGCGCATGGTCATAATTAAGAGGGAAGAGTGAAATTCTCTGTAAAACTTTTCCTAGGACAAGATTGTGAGGCTGAGGCAGGAGGATTGAAAGTTATAGCCCAGCGTGGGCAACTTAGCTAGACCCTGTCTCAAAATACAAAATCGTCTAGGGATAGAGCTCAGTGCTGAGGCCCTGGTTTCAATTTGCAGTACTGCAAAAAGAAAAAAGACAAAAATCATCAAGTAAGGAAAGATTTCAGAGACCTTAAGAAGCCCTCAGCCTGCCTGGGAAGTGGTCACTAGGTGACGTTCTATGGCTAAAGGAAATATCACACCCAATGCTGAAAGGTGGCACTTACAGCGGGGTGGCTCAGAACTGCAAGACTACCTTTAGGTGTGTTTCTACATGCTGGCACTAACACTGGTGGCTAGGGGCCTGAACCCTCTCCCATTGATGTCCAGCTACTGAGGAATCAGGCAGGTCTCATGGATGGCCCTGCAGGACAGCCTAAATGACTAACCACAGAGAACAGAACCAGCCTTCGGGCACCATGAACAGGGTGGCTGTGATACCCAGCCCCACTTCACAGATGGCAAAACTGAGTTTCCTGGAGACAGAGGACCTGCCTGAGGTCACACAGCCAATGAAGGAGCTGGCATTCTAGCTGCCATCTACCAGCACCCACCATTTGTTGACCCTGCCATCCTGTTAGTAGGACCTCGGGTCATAGCCAAAGGGTCACCCTGGGGGACAGTTCATCTATACAAGCTATGTGGCCGAAGAATTCAGGCCACTGTCCCCCTGCTTTTCTTAGCAGAAGCAGGAATAGTGATTCCCCCTGTGGCCTTAGGTGTTCTGAGCTGCCTTCTCAGCACAGGCTGTGCAGTGCATGGCTGTTTTTCTACTTACAGATGCATTAGCACATGTAAACTAGGGAGGGACACAGGCCGCTTCCTCCACAGTGCGGCCCGGCCCTGCAGTCTTGGAAGAGACTTCAAGGAATAGCATGACAGGGACAGCGGCGCTCAGAGCAGGATGCCCGCTCGACACACGCCCGTACGCTGGCACAGCCCTGGCTCGCCCATCCTCGTCCCGTTGGTAGTTAGGGCTGGCACCGCTGTTTTCTCTCCAGAGGTTGCACCCCCACCCTGATGATGCCCTGTGGACTTCTGCTGCTCAGCACAAGCCAAGACCAGCTGCCTCTGTTTCCCTCGGGTGCTTAGCAGAAATGCAGAACTTCAGGCCCTGCCCTGACTCACCCTACAGAATCAAAATCTGCGTTTTCACAGGCACCCAGACGTGTACGGACTGGTGGGGGCCTTGTGTAGGAGAGCAGGGTGGGAGGAGAACCTGCCCTGTGCCTCCGCCAGGCAGGAACACAAAGGGAAGAGTCACAGGGTAAGACACAAGAGCAGAGACTGAGGGGCAAGGGTGTGTGGCAGGGACCCAGCCCCCAGAAGGCCTTGCTGGGTGGGAGGTGGCTGAAGAAGGGAATGACAAACAGCAGGTGTACAGGGGATCATCGAAAACTATGGTGCGTGCTTGAAGTTTAAAAATTTATTACAATAAAAGACACATTGCCACTAATCCACCTCAGAGTACTCCCTCTCTGTCCTAACACACTGATCCCATCATTCTTACCACTTTCAGAAGCGCTTCTGGAAGCCCTTTTTTGTGAGTGTCTTTACCAGGTGGGGTGAAAAATGCAGTGAATGTTGCTACCAAATGTCATCCAGTGCACAGGCAGGCTCACAAAAGCATTGTAGTGGGTCTTCACCCACCTATTCACCAGATCTGGGCCTGGGAGACTTCTTGCTGTTACCCATGACAGATAAACATTTGGAATCAATTCAGGACATGAAGCACCATGACAGCCCAACTAAAGACACCCATGACTTCCAAAGCCACTTTCAAAAGTGGCAAGACTGATAGGAGAAGTGTGTGAGGTGAGGAGGAGTGCTTTGAGGGCACTGATGGCAATGTGCCTCTTACTGTAATAATATTTTGTAAAACATTCACCCTAGCGATACCACATAGCAGTGACATGAGCTAGTTTAGACCTATTGGGCTTGGCTGTCAAGAGACATCCAGGCAACGGCAAATGTGGAAAGCCTGGACCACTGTGTATAACTGTGAGACTCATCAGGGCCATAGTCATTTGCGAGACTATTGCTGAATTCAAAAGGAGGCAAGGACGCAGACTTCTGATTAGTCCTTGAGTCGGCCCATCTCTGATCCAAGGTGAATGTGATGTTTTGTTTTGTTTTGTTTTGTTTTGTTTTGTCTTGGGCAGTTCTGGGGATGGAACAGGGAGCCCCACCCATGCGAGGCAGTTGTCTACCACCAGCAACGCTCCCAGCCCTGGCAGAGTTTGGACCTTAGCATAGGGCTCCCAGCAGGAGACAACATCTCTGGTCCCCTCTGTGGCCACAGGCGGTCTCAGCATCAGCTCCAGCCAATGGACTGAGGACTTCACGTCCCCTGCTCAAACAGAAACTGCCTGCTGGCCAACTCCATCCCCCTTCCGCCGCCGTGGGGAGGAGGCCCTACCACACAGCCACTTCCACAAAGAAACCACTGTCTTCCTGCATGGGTGGTCGGAGCTGAGCCTCCAGGCTGGCTACGTGTCCAAGACCAGCTCGGCAGCCCATGGTGCTCCTGGGAGGTGGTGCGTCCTACAGGAGAGGCCCCATGGAGGGAAGCAGATCACTGAGGCACACCCTTGAAGGGCCCTCCCTCCTCCTCTTTCTCTTGGTTTCCAGCTGCCAGGAGCTGAGTGACCCGCACCTTGGCATCCTGCCTTGCCGCAGGCTCGGCCAGCAGGACCAGGCGACTATGGGCTCAACTCTCTGCAGCCCTGAGCCAAAACAAACTTTCCCTCTGTTGATTTTCTTGGGTGTTTTGTTACAGAAATGCCCAGTGCACTGCCCCCTGTTGGGTCTCTGCAGTTTCTGTGCTGAGAAGCCGGTGCTTAGTCGTGGCAGGACCTGCAGAATGATGCGTCATAACAGAAGCACCTGCTTTGATTTGTCCTGTACATATCGACCCCCCACGCTGATGTTCACTGGCTCAGGGAGTGGCTGCCAGCATTCCCCTGTCCTGTGTAATGTGTACAGATTTTGCAGCGAGATGTCGGAGGCCACTGAAACAGCACTGCTGCATGGTACCTGACACACATGCTGAGTTTCCACTAGAGAAAATTTGGAAATAAACTCAAGCTGTCTAATGAGATGCTGGGGAGATATGTTCTCCTCTCCCCTCACTTTTTTGGACAGATGGGAAACTTATTAGCTCCTCTGCATCCCCATTGAACTTTAATTTTTAAAATTCGTGACTGTAACCACAGCATTCTGAGAGGCTCAGATAGGAGGATCACAAGTTCAAGCTCAACTTGAGCAACTCAGCAGTTTAGTGAGATCCTATCTCAAAATTTTTTTAAAATGTAGCTCACTGCAAAGATCCTGGGTTCAATCCCCAGCACTGTAAAAAATAAATAAGTGTAAATAAATTAATATCCAGCTGAGTTTGATAGTACATACATCTTTAGTCCCATCTGCTTGGGAGGAGGCTGAGGCAGGAGAATTCCTTGAGCTCAGAAGTTTGGGTCCAGCCTGAGCAACATAACAAGAGCCTCATTTCTTTAAAAAAAATTAACAACTATCTCAGTCATTGTTATGGCCTGTGTCTAGATGTCACCTCAACACCTCCTGCGGTAATAGATAGGATTGTTTTAGAGGTGGCTGGATCTAGGGGGTGTGACTCTGGAACTGATTCATGGTGCAATGCCAGGCTCAAGGGCACTAGGATTAAGGGTGTGAGTGCTACCTGCCCTAAGTAGCCTGGATAAGATAAGAGAGGCAGAAAGAGACTGCTAAGGTCCTTTGCTGCCTTGCTACCTTCTCCCTGCCATACCATGGACTGTTTCTCCTCTGTGATGCCCCCTGCCACACCACCCTGCCTCGGAGCCAGCTGACTGTGGACAGAAACTTCTACAAACTATGAGCTAAACAATCTTCCCTCCTTTAACTTGTGGGTATTGGGTATTTTGTCTCAGCAACAAGAAAATTAACTAAGACGGTCATTTTCCTTATTGCGGCCACCCAATCCCAGACACGCCCACAATTTTAAGGAGATACTTATTTTGGCTCGCGGCTTTAGACATTTCGGTCCACAGCTGGCAGGCTCAAATGGAGAAACAGCATGGCGGGAGGGCCAGGACACAGAGAGGAGGGAGGAGCCAGGAGGGGAGGTGCACACCTCCAGGTCACACCTTCAGCGCCTGACTCTGACCCGCACGGCCTCCTAATAGGTTTGGTAGCTCTGAACTCCCAGGAGGAGAACAGCACCTTCATGACTGATCACCTTCCAGAATCCACCTGCAAACACTCGAGGCTTTGAACATAGTCCAGATCTGAACGCTAACAGCCCAGGAAAGGTCTTGGTGGTGTGTTTACATTGCCAGGAAAGTTCGTAGCAAGAAAGGCGTTGTTCCACAGAGTGATCAGCGTCCTTCCATAGGGTGAGGGAAGCTTTCTGTTTCCATGGCAGAAGACCCAACTCCTTCAGGCTGGACCTGCCATCTTTCCCAGGTGGTTTACTGCAGCTGCCTCTGCAGCTGTCCTTCCTTGTCTTCCCACCATCCCACCTGGACAAGCTCAGCCTCCACACCCTGGCTCACTCTGTTTGTGAACTTCCAACACCCAGCAGACATGAGCCCTTGGCAGATGCAACAAGCTGAAGGCGACAGGTTGATTCAAACAAGGCAGGACACTGGACCCTCCCCCTGACATGGGCATAACCTGGCAGCATAACAAAGCCCCTCACCTTGGCTCACCATTGAGACTGACACAGAACATGTCTCTGTAACTAACATGGAGTGAAGCTTATACACCTTCCCTGGAATCATACAGCAACTAATGGGGACCAGGTCAAGGGAGATCAGGCCCAGCACACCAGGACCCTTTGCTTAGCAAGCACTAACCCCAGTAAAGCTTTGTCTCAAAATGTGACAGATACAGGCCACATCATCCCAGGGTTCCCTGATACATAAAGAGGACTTCACCCAGCACTGTACACAGAGCATTTTGTAACTCATGGCCTGTGGCCTCCTTTCCCTAGTAAGGAAGGTGGAAAAGAGGAACCACATCCCCTCTAGAAAGAAAACTAACAGTCCACTCATGACCAATGACCCCATAGCCTCTAGGCCACAATACCAGCCCTATAACCTTGTCCCTGTAGCTGCTGCTGCCTGTGTGCATATGGTTGTGGTTGTGGGTGTCACTGTTGCAACACAGCTTATCAGCCACCAGGAGACAATGGCCACACCCACATCTCAGCACTCTGTGCCTGTCGTTCTACTGGCCAGGCAGGAGGGAGAACTGGGACCTACCAGAGAGTGCCCTACTGAGACCCCCAAACCCCTGAAGGCTGGGGAGGCTTGGGCAATGGATATGTTCAGACATCAGGCGAGAGCCAGCCTCTGAGCAACTACAAATGTCCAGTAGAGAGTAATCTCTGCTGGACGCTGCCAGGTCCCCATCCACTCCCAAGCTCTGAGACCCTCCCCTGCTTCCAGATGGCGGGAACACTGGGTTCCTGAAAGCCCCAACTTCAGTCAGTATTTGCCACCTGCTGGACCCTGCCAATATCCTAACACTCTTCCTAAAGGATGTCAGTGTGCCCTGGAGCAGTCCTCACTAGCTAGCTTTAAGGGCCAGTCCTCATTCATCCCATAATCCCTAGTTGGGGAAGATGACATCCTGGGGCAAGGGTCTGGCATCACCAGGGCTCCAACCTTAGGAAGCCCACAGTTCAGTGGTGCATCCCACACCCTTGCCAGACATCACTATTCTCCCTTTTCTGTGCACCCTAATGGGAGCACCCCAAAGTTTGGGGGCCAAAGACACCAAAGGGCATGGCAAAGAGTCTGAAAGGTGCATGAGGTACCACTGTCCACCTCCTTTGCAGCCTGCAACAGTGACATTGTAAGGAAATGGTAAAGCTCCAGAGCCACTTCTCAAACTACTATATGATGGGACCCCACTGGGTAGAAGGAAGGAAGGCAATGGAAGAGTTTCAAATAAGTTTGGGAACCGCTGAGTTGGAAGTCTGATTGTTCCTGCAGGACTTATCAAAGCTTTCCCTGTGTTACAGTACAGCTTGGGGATAGAGGTATAGTTCAATGGTAGAGTATTTAGCATGTGCAAGGCTCTGGGTTCCAACCACAGCACCACAAAAAAACCAAAAAGAAACAAAACCAAAATATAGCAAACTCTATTTGCCCCAAAATGCTTTGTCATAGACTTTGAAGAGAGAGGGGGTTCCGTGAAACACACTGGGACTGCAGCTCCAAGTGTCCTAAAACTGCAGGGGACTGGGTCTGACATAGGATGGAGGGCTCAGTGTGCTCCCCTCCCCAACAACAGACTAAAACTGTCAGTTCCGGCCTCCCCGACCCACTGGACCAGGAACCCCAGAGCTTGGATTCAACAATCTGTTACAGCAAACCCTCCAGTGAGTCTAGCTGGTCCTGATGTGCAGTCTGGCTTGAACGTCACTGAACGAAGAAACATGCGCACCACTCTGACATTCTGCTTTCCACCCCCTTGGCACCCCTGGAGTCCTCTGTGTTTGCAGCCCAGCTCTCCTCTGCCCTAGGCAAGGAAGCTTCGTTCCCTGCCATTAGTAGCCCAGGATAGAGCTTGATGGAAGGGTTCTGTGTGAGTGGAGAGAGGACAAACGTTAATTGTACTTGAGGGCCTGGAGGATTTGGGGACAAGCACTGAGGGGTGAAGCACCAGTGGGAAGACAGAAGCCACTGACCTGTGCTAGCCACACCACAGCGACCACAGGCCCTGTCCTCACTGACCACCAGAGGAGACAGGCGGGGAGCTGCTTGGGGTCCCTGAGGGTGCTGCAAGGCAAAGGAGGAAGATGCCCCTGGATGTCTCCCAGAAAAAGGACCTCATAGCTGTGACAGACAGCAGGAGAGGGCTCTTCAGCACAATGCATAAAGTGAAACAGAGGGGGTTCCCACCAGCTGTGAGCACTGAGAGGCTGGGGTGGTGCAGAAGGCAGGTAAATGAGCATGTCCCACCAGGGTCCCCATTGCCACCCCCTTCCTTGCCACCTCCTGCCCTCCCGCGTGCCCATCCCCACGAGGAGGCCACACATACACAGTGGGGGACAGGCGAGAACAGTGGCTGGGGTCAGGACCACCGGTCCAGAGTGAGCAGATGGGCTCAGCAAGCCTGGTAAGTAGCCAAAACCCAAGGCCAGCGTGAGTCTGAGGTGCAGGCTTGTTTGTGTGTAGGGGGATGGGCCAGCCAGGGACACAGATGTCACTGCCCCACACCAGGACACATGCCCTGGTGGCACTTTTATAGCTGGAAGCTGGGCTGAACTAAACAAAAGTAGTGCTGTGACCCCTGCAGCTGCTTCTGTGGAAGCTCCTCAGGTCACCATGAGGTGACACTCTGAGGCTGAGGCCAGCTGGTATCTCCTTGCAGGCCCCACCTTCTGGCCCCAAAAGGAACTGGGTCACCCTTACCCATTTTCTCCACTGATTGGGCGTTGAGTGGCGTTTTGGAGCCTGTGTGGATGTTGAAGTCCCATTGAGTCCCTTCTTGCTGGCTTCTTAAATGCTGGAAGATTTAAATTGAAGCAAGGAATTCTTCACCGGAAACTATATGAATAGTTTGGGAAATCTCCCCTTATCTCAAAGGGTATGATATTTGGGGAGTCTCTCATGACTTTGATCTGAATACACATAGAGTTTCAAACATAACATTAACTCAAAAATCACAGAAGTGCTTATGGAAGCACAAGTTTATCCTTTAAAGCCCACAGACACATGCAGTCTGGCCAGACCCACTTACCCAGTAAGCCAGAGGACAGGAAACAGAAGTGGGAAGGCGCACACAGCTTGTCCAGGCCCTCTGTGGCCAGAACATGTGGTCCTGACACCAGTTTGCCCAGGCTGGCCCCGAGGAAAACTCCAAGTTAGCAGCTGAGCCCTCCGGAGGGTGGTAAATCTACCCCTGTCCTGGGGTGCCGGACAGAACAGCCTTGTTTTGTAGTAGCAACAGAAAAGACAAGGGGCTGATTTAAAGTTTCAGCTTCCAGGTTTTTTTCTAAAATGTTGGGAACACTCCAGAACAGTTTTCACCCTATCTGAACCACACGTTCATGGCACTTGTCTCCACCTCGTCTTTTTTGTTTTTTTTTTTGGCGGTACTGGGGATCAAACTCAGGACCCTGCGCTTGCTAGGCAGGCGCTTATTCCACTGAGCTATATCCCCAGCTCCGAATGAAGGAAGGAAACATCTGTTCCTTTTTATTTATTTATTTATTTATTTTTTTTTTCTGGTACCGGGGATTGAACTCAGGGCCTTAGTGCTTACCGGGCAAGCACTTACACCACTGAGCTATACCTCCAGCCCTATAGAGGTTTAAAATCCCTCTATCAGGCAGTTGGATGAAGATCTCTCACTCTTTTATTTATTTATGTATTTATTTATTTTTGGTACTGGGAATCAAACTCAGGACTTTGCACTTGCCAGGCAGGCGCTTATTCCACTGAGCTATATCCCCAGCCCTTCCACCTCATCTTGATTCAATGTCCCTACTCATGAGCTCCCGCCACTTAGGAGCCAACACAGTCAGCCCGGAGCATCACGCCCTCACCATTGTGTGGCCAGGCCAGTTAGGTCAGGGCCCCCTCTCCCTGGTGGATGACACCTGGACCTCTTTCTCTTCTGCTGAGTCCAAGCAGCACCCAGCTCTGGCTGCACACATAACTGTAAGTCACATCGCAGAGTGTACAGAGTGGAAAGGGACATCGTGGGCAGTGTGCACGTTGCTCTTCCTTCCTGGAGCTGCCCAGTGGCTTGCAGTTATTTACCTGAATTCAGACAAGGACGAAGGCTCTCTTTGTGTCTAGAAGGCCCTTTTGGGACACTATTCATTGGGGGGAGGGGCTTCAATGGCACTAAAGCATCAATAACAAAAACAGTAACACAAATCGAGCATTTCTGCATCAGGTGCTGTGTGCAGCATGCTGCTTGTGTGTTTTCATTCAATTTTGGGGAGAGAGCATCACAGCCAAGTGGGCAGGAGCAGTGAGAGAGAGTCTCAGATATGTGCACTGGAGGGAAGCAGGTACACTGAGGCAGAGGCGATAGGGAAAGCCAGACACAGGAAGATGACCGTAAGAGACTTGTATATCGAAGTCCAGGATCAGAGTGTTGGGAAAGGGAAGCAGTCTGCTCCTGGGATGGGCGCCCCTTACACCCCAGGGCTGGTGTAGACTCCATCTTGGGAGAGGACTAGGGACCCCGAGGGAGACAGTGGCTTTCCAGGGGTGGCCAGGCCTATAGGAAATGTTACAACCCTTCGACCCTCCCTTCTGGGAAGAGCCACACAGCAAGTGATATATTTGCAAACCGGGGCATCTGAGAAACTGAAAGCCTGTGAAGCAGCCAGTGTGTGAGAGACCGCATGGGTGCCGCGGAATCCGAGCACAAGTGCGCCATTCTCATTAGGGACCAGGAGCTACATGCCGAGAAACTGCAGCCCAGAGACCCTGGGGACACCCTAGGGAGAAAAGAGACCAGCTTGACCCAGGAATAAGCATTTGCCTATTCCTCCTCCAAATACCAGGACTGCTGTGCCCACAGGACACCCTGCATATTAACCATGCCCCTGGCACGAGCCCACTGCCAGGCCCTGAGGCACCACCAGGTCAGGGTTAAGGTAGTGCTCCTGTCTTACCTTTCCACGCTGTCAGGAGGAGCACGAAGTAGTGCTCCTGTCCCCACCGTCCCATATGCCCAGGGCCATGGAGTAGTGCTCCTGGCTTTCCCACTCCTTCCTCTCGCGAGTGTGAGGTAGTGCTCCCGTCCCTACCTTTCCATACCTGGGTGAACATGAAGTATTACTCCTGCCGTGTCACTCCGTACTCCCGTCCTTCACAACCCCCCCGTATTCCTGAGAGTGTCCGGTAGTACCCCCTGGTTATCATTTCACATAGGAGCATGGCTGTGAGGCATTACTCCCATGACTATCATTCCATATTCCTGGGAGTGTGAGTTTGTACCTCCATCCTTAGCATCCCATACTTTATGAGTGTGAGATGTAACTCCTGTTGTCACCTTTCATACACTGGGAAGTATGATTTTTTTCACTACCACTTCTACTAGCAGGGAGCTCAAGGTTAAAGTAGCCAGACTAAATCCTGATATTCTGACTTTTAGGCGGGTAATTAGGCCATGGTAAAGTGGCCAGTCAAGTGGGCATGACCTGTCAACCACAGAGACCCAGGACAAGCACAGCACAGCTTTGGAGCTCTACACCTGAAGCCAGAGAATGCTCTCTTCACTTCTTCTGGCACAAGAGCAAGCAGGGTTTTGGGAGGACAGCCTCGCTCTGACATCAGAATAGGGTTATACAGGACTGCAGCCATTAACCTCGTGGCTGCTGTGAGCCTTTGCCCCAGCCTGCTCTGCGCTTTCCTACTGTAATTAGCCTGCACTTACTCTGCAGAACATATTTCTTTTACTGCCTTTAATCCTATTTTGAATAACTTTAATAAATGTAAAACCTTGATGCTTCACCTCCTGTCCAGTTCTTTATTCAGGCAGGAATTTGGAAAGAATTCTAGAAGGGTCTCACAGTGCCCATATTACCACCACCCCAACAACACCAGAGCCCGCCATCTGAATTGCACTGTCCTATTGCCAAATTCTTTAAGATAGAAGAACTGTTCTTTGAATTTATGACTAATATGTGACAATAACTGGGTACTTGTTGATTTGCTCACCCACCCATGAATCATGACATGCTGACAAGCTATCTGCCTCACCAAGAGCCAAGGGCTTCTCCACTGCTGTCACAGGCTGACCTGATGCCACCCTGGCTTCCAGATGGGTTCACTTCCTTCCCAGTAGTTCTGAGGCCTGCAGTGCAGGTGGCCACGTAGCGGGTTCCTCTAGGATCAATGCTCTGGGTCCATTCCTAGACCACCAAACACAAAGTGGCTGGTGTGAAATGCCACAATAAACTTACACAAGGCTGTAAATGGAAACACTGCTTCCTTACAGAATATAGTATTAAAAAGTTCGATCTGGAGGGTGGGAGGTAGGGCCCTTCTAATTCAGGCAATGTACTGTGGGCCCAGGGTCCTGGTGGGTTCCACTAGATCCAGAGTCACACATCTCAGAAAGCCACATATCCAGCAGCCCCTCCTCCTCCCGTCCACAGGGCAAGAGGGAAGATGGAAATGCTCCGAATCACCTGTGAGGGCCACAGGGGTCAGGGAGGCTCCCCGCCTCTGGGGTGGGGTGGCAGTGCTTCCTACACTGTAGCTAACTGGGCATCACAAATGGAACCTGCGACTTGCTATCTACAGTAACCACCACGTGACCTTTGAATGGACAAGGCAACTTTAAAATTAAAGATAATGATGAAAATCATAACTAATAACTAAATAATAAACTACAGAAAAGTAGTGATTAAAATTAGAAATCTTTAAATATTTGGTAGAATTTCCCAGGAAGGCTACCTGGCCTGGATATTTCTTGAGAAGATTTTAAACTGCAAATTTAATTCTTTCAATGCTCTAGAGTGATTCAGTCATCTATTTCTTCTTCAATGAGATTATCTTTTAAGGAATCTGTATTTTTTTAGGTGGTGAAATTTATAAACACAGTTTGTTCACAATAGTCCCTCAGTGCTTCCCAGTGCATGTAATAATCAAGAGATGTTACCTAACTCTCTCCTGGATGGTGGTGTCTATTTTTTGTGTGCTGAAAATGGTAATCTTTTATTTCAATTTCATCTTTCTTCTCAAAGAACCACCCCTGGACTTCACTGCCTTTTCTATTTTTGTTTTTCTATTGCTTTGATCGTTGCTCTGAGTTTCATTATTTCTTCCTTCTGCTGATTATGGGTCTCACTAATTCCATTTCCAAGGGGCTGGGGATATAGCTCAGTGGAATAAACGCCTGCCTAGCAAGCACAGGGTCCTGAGTTTGATCCCCAGTACCGCCAAAAAAATAAAATAAAATAAACTAATTCCGTTTCCGGTTTCTTAACGCAGAAGCTGAGGTCTGTGATTTGAGCGCTCTCTTTTTCTCCTTTCTGTGTGTTTAGTAGCGTAAACTTCTAAGCACTTGTTTTAGTGGGCTGCCATAAATGTTGGTTTTTTTTCAGTTCAAAGTAGTCTCTGATTTCCCTTTTTGTTTGATCCATAAGATATGTAGAAATGTTTGTTTCCAGGCAGAGCTTTTCCTAGGATCTTTCATTTTTGATTTCTGATTTAATCTCATCACAATTAGAAAATGTGTGTCTTGAATCCCACTTAATGTATGAACACTTGTCTTATAGCCCCCAAAATGACTAGTTTTGGCAAATGTCCCATAGGCACCTGAGAAGACTGTGTTTTGCTGTTTTGGAGCCTCAAACGAGGCACCCTGGTTGATAGTATTGTTCAGATCTCCTATATCTATAAAATTTTTGCCTACTTAGTCTACCAGTTGTTAAAAAGAAACATTGATATTTCCAACCATAGTTACAAATGTGTTGATTTTTCAGTGAAATTATCTGCTTTTATTCTGATGCTGTGGAACGCTATTATTACTCACACAAGTGCGCAGGGCGGCCGCATCGCCTTGGAGACGGAGCCTTGTTTCTTACGAATCGAGCTTCTTTTTCCTTGACACACGCTTTTCTCTGAAATCCGTGTTGTTGTAGGAGCCACTGCAGTTTTCTTCCACTAGTGTAATCGTGCGTCTAACTTTTCCCACCTTTTTAATTTGCACCTTTTAAATTTTGTCTTTATATTTAAACTGTGTTTCTTTGGGGTAGAAAATAGGGCTATGCCTTGTTTTTTAATCCAACCTGCCAGCCTCTGCCTTTTCACCGAGTTGCTTACATCACATACATTCCATGTGAATTTCAATATGATTAGGTTTAAATCTATCATAGCACCATTTGTTTTCTATTTTCCTCATGATTTCTTTCACTTTTCTCTGCTTTCCTTTATACTAATTAGGTTCCCCCCCCCTTTTTTTTTGCTTATGACTATAATCCTTTTTGTGGTGGTGGTAGCTGTTTTGGTGATTGCTTTGGGGTTTATTGTGTACATTTTCAAATTCCCTTAAGTGATATTAAGAGAAGAGACAATACCCATCAAATGCGTTTCGCTACCACATGTATTCTACAAAAGCTCTGAAATAGAATCTCTCTATTCTTCCCTTTCAAGTCTTTATGCTACAATTGTCATGCATTTTACTCCTATGTACATGATGAATCTCACAGTACATTTTTGTTTATATAATTTGTTCCTTTAAAGAAATTTAAATTATAGGAAGGGTCTGTAGCCGTTGTAAAGTGACCTTAGCCCTTCAGTTCTTAGATTTATGTTCCTTTCTACTGTAACTTTTCTTATGTCTAAGGATTCACTTCGACATTTTTGTAGTGCTGGTCTGCGGCTGAAGAATGCTTTCAGTGTGTGTGTCTGACAAAGTACTTACTGCATCTCTATTTTTGAAAGCTCTTTTCCCTGGCATAGCATCCTGTACTGACAATAGAGGTTTTTGCTCTGTGTTTTGAAGATGTGTTGTTCCTTTGTCTTACTCTTACATTCATATTCACTCACACACATGCACACATGTTCACACACATGCATTGATTCATGGTCATACACACACACCATGCAAACAAAGTCCATGCACATATGTACATACACATGTTCACCCACCTACATCATATACGTGCATCACTTCATGGTCCTATACTCTCCACACATGCACATGTCCATACATGTCTCCTCACACAGATACACAGATTCATACATACTTGCATCAGTGCACATTTACACACACTATATGCATACATAATGCACACATGTCCATACACATCCATAGGTTCACTTACACTCATGCGCACATGTAGCTGCCACAGCCATGCGTGATAGAAGGACTTGGCAGAGTAAGATGCTTAACATCAATGTTCTGAAGATGGTGCCTAGGTACATCCAAATCACAGCAATATCCTCTGATGTCCTGTATTAAACTCAGCACCTCCTAAAGTTCCTTATTACATTCGGGGCAACTACTTGAGAAAATAGAGTACAACAAAATAAAACAAGCAGAAAATAAAAAGTGGTACACCCTTAATTTCTGTTTAATGATTTTGTTCATTCCAAGTAGATTCTGTCCCCATATACAGTGAGCACAGCATTTCCCACCCACCATTCACCTCACTGGATATAGCTGCCTAGAGTTGAGTCCAGAACCTCTAGATGAGGTGAGACCTGGAAAGAAAGCTCATTCTCCAGAAAAATCTCCAGTGACCCTGGACATGTCTGCTAGTGTGTAAGGCAGAAAACTGTAATGCCATACCAAATGCCACCAAAGGGTGAAAACATTTTCAAGAAGTTAGTTAAATTCTGTTAGTCGTTTACACTTTACTCTGAGCAGTGTCCTCACAGGCTGAGCATTGTAAAAGGATTCAACCTCAGATGTCATTATTTCTCTCTCCACAGAATTCTTTCAAGAGAGTTACTGAAGGATAGAAAAATAACAGAATGCCAACAGGAGACCTCTAAACAGAGACAAAAAAATGTAGTTTTCTGTAAGACAGGCTGTGATGTGTGCGGCAAAGTTCCTTGAAGATTCTGTGAAAAATCAGGTGTCTTAGTCATCTTTCAGTCACTATAACTAACACTAAGATAATCAACTTATAAGAAAAGCTCTAACTTCAGCTCACATTTTGGAGGTTCCCGTTCATGGCCTTATTGCCTTGGGGCTTGTGGGCAGACAGCATGCCACAGCAAGACAGCACAGTGGAGCAAGCCCACCCCCCCATGGCTGCAAAATGAGAAGCAGAAGCAGTAAACAGACTCTAAAAATCTCTTCAAAGGCACACCTCTAAGGGCACAGCTAAGCATCTTCAGAAGCACACCTGAAGATCTCCAAAAGTCCCAGGTCTTAAAGGTTGCACTAGGTCCCAAAAGCACATCCCTGGAGACCAATCCACTAACACAGGGGTCTTCAGAGCCCAAGATTAAAGCTATAACACCAGTATCTTGTGATGGTCAATTTGGAGACCAAAGCAGCTCTTAGAGCTCACCTCAGAGTTTGACACTAGAGTAAGCATAGAAAACAGACTTTGTACCTATAGTTTCTGTGATAATCCACAGCACTTAAGTGAGCACCATAATGCATTAGAGGCATTCAATCAGTTTTTCTTTTACAATTACTCCTTTGACTATGTTTTCATTTAAATCCTTCTTCTTTTAGGGCATAAAGCTAGGATGTATAAGCATGGAGATGAAGAAGTTGAGATGTATGCATTTAAGTTCCCTTGCTCACAAAAAGCTGTGTGGTAGCTCACAAATACATGTACATGTGCACGCGCACACACACACACACACACACACACACACACACACACACAATCATAGGCTGCCTAATGAAGCAAAACTCAAGTGAGAAGGAGGTGGAGGGGAAGCAGAAAACTTGGTGGATTGTGGGTGCTGGAGGGAAAAATGACCCACATACATTTTCTGTACTTTTAATTAGTCCTGTACTCTTGAATGATGTCTCCATGGAGACAAAGAAAGAGACCTTCCCCAAGAAAGCAAGCCTTCATTAGACCTTGGCCAAGCCTTTCCCTAAGACCTTGGAAACCTATTCGAAACAAATCTTACTGAACAACAATGGACCTGGAAAAGGGTGGCTTTGACTTGATTTGCTTCTGAAGCTGAGATTTCTCTTTTGTGAGAACTCATCCTGAAACTCACCATTTTAGTAAGTGGCATGTCACACAGCAGGCAAAGCAGACTCGTTATTATACCCTGCCATCCTCGCCCCATAACTGACAATCACAGGCAGCACAAAAGCTTCAATCTTTGTCACATGCATTCAGTCTTTGTGATCTCATCACAGTCCATGTAGAAGCTTCTAATGATCCTGCTGGGATAAAGTGACAGCATTTCATAAATTTAGAGGCCTCCAGTATACAGATAATTCACTTTAGCAGAAATTATACCATATGTTATGTGCTGAGTTCCAGAGCCATGCAAGAGTACACAAGCTTAACTTCAGTCCTCTACAAGTCAGAGAAAGTGCTCCTAAGATCTTGCAGTACTGAGAATGCAAGGGACAACTGGGCCGGAGACCTGCTCCAAATGTAGTAACAGGCTTCCCCTTTATGATGCAATATGACCACATATTGACAGTGTGTGTATGAGGAGTGTCACTGTCGTGTTGCTGGGCACAACACACAACACCCACAGCTTCAAGGAGGAGAGGCTTTAATCTGGCTCCCGTTTTCAGTACGTGGTCAGTGGGCTCCAAGGCAGAAACGGTGTGGTGGGAGGCATGGATGGAGAGCAGCTGCTCATCCCAGGGCAGTGAGGGAGGAAAGCACAAAGGGAGGAGCCGGGGAGGAGATACGTCCGCAGCGCGCAACTTCTTCTGAGCAGGCCCCAGCTCCAGCAGCACACTCAGCTACTAAGCTCCCTACTGGAGGGACCTACCAATGAACACAGTGCCCACCATCCAGTCACCTTCCAGAAGCCACCTCTGATCACAGGAGGTTTGGGGGTGGTCTTGGGCAGTATTTCAGGGTGCAGGGCATTGATTCCAATCAGAAGACAGGAAACCTACATCTAAGGATAAGCAAGAACGAGGGCACACTGAATCAAATTAAAATTTCAACTTAGCCCCATCCTCTTGAATTTGTTGCTGTACTGAAATTATGATCTTTTTATTCCACTGACTGGAGAGGAAAGGGGAGACTATTTCTGTGGGAAGTGATATTATATGGAGTTTTTGAAATCTTTTATACATATTGCATAATGCAAAAGCTAACTGTATGTGTGGGGACAATAAAATATGATGCTAGGCAAGAGAGGAAAAATACGTCAGACCTCCATATAGTCTTGATGTTGGAATTGCCCAAGAAGGCCTTTAATGTAATTGTAACTGATACACTGAAGAAAGTAGAGGAAAATATGGCCAGAGTAGGAAGAAGGATGTGGATCTCATTAGAGAATTTGAGTCTATGTTAAAAATCAAGTGTACACTGTAGAACTGACATAGATAACGGATTTAATAGAGCTGATTCGATATAGCAGAGCTTGGAGTTGCTGAATTAGAAGGGTTCAAAAGCAAAGATCCAAACTGTAGCAAAGAGAAGAAAAAGTAGGAAACTATTACTTCATAAGGAAACATGGTGCACACCCAAATTCAGTATGCAAAGGCACATATCCTAAAAAAGTGAAATAGAAATGGCAAAAATAATATTAAAGCAGTGACCAAAAACTGTACTATATTGATAAAAAGCCAGAGAGAGTCAATAAATTCTGCAAAATCCACCCCCAAGCATATCCCAGCAAAATTGCTTAAAACCAGTCCAAAGGAAAACATTGAGACCAGCCAGTGAGAGAAGTCGTATTATATTAGAAGACCAAAAGTACAACTCACTACTGATTTTTTTCACAGAAATATATCCAAGACTGGATGGAATGACATTTTGAAGTGCTAGGGGTTTATATCCACCCAAATTCCTTCAAAATGAAGAAGAAATATACGAAGCAGAAACCAAGGAAACTATTGCTGTCATGCTTATACTAAAAGAAATACCACAAATTCTATGAAGCAAGGAATTGTGGGTCATTTGAGGTTGTACTCTACTTGCATGCTTCTCAAGTTCACTTTTCAAGGGTTTATAACATTGGCAGGTACAGGGCCTCCAGGTCAAAGGCCCTTGCTGTAAGCTCAGTACTATCAACAAGAGGAAGAGCCAGAGTCACATGTGTTGATTCTAAAAGACTGAATTCCCACAGGGCAGATATGTAGATCTTTGGGCTAGAACCATGAGTCCAGAAACAAACCTACCCATCTATGGCCAGCTGATACTTCACAAGGCGCTAAGACAGTTCAGTGGGAGGAAGAATGGTCTTTTCAACAAACAGTACCAGGACAACTGGCTACCCACACACAGAAACAGGGAGTTGGACCCCTTCCTCACAGCATGAGCAAATATCAATTGAAAATGGATCACAGACTTAAATTTAGTAGCTGAAATTTTAAGACTTCTCGAAAACTATGAATAAGTGCTTGCTTTACTGATTTGGGCAATGCCTCAATGTGGCACAGCCTCACCCCTCTACACTGGGAGTCCCCCTTGTCACCCTCAGACATAGTGCAGCCAGGGAGGGTAGTGTGGGACCTAGGGTCGAGGCCTGCAGTTCCCACCACCTTTCCCAGCCTTCTGGAGGAGAAAAGAAGGTGTCCTGAATCCGTTCTCCCTGCCCTCCACATAGCAAACTCCCCTCCCATGGACTGGGAGTAAGAAGAATCAAATTCTGAAATGTCCAAATTTGTAAATTTTTAAAAATGAGTATGTACAGTTTGTAACAGAAGAATAATATTAAAATAATATTAGAATAATATTAAAATACAAGTGTATGCAGTCTCCCATGAGTCTTGGGAAGCTGTTAGTGAAGCGGTTAACAGCCATGTCACACTTTCTAGTTAATACTCCTTTCTTTTTTTTTTTTTTATTTTAGAAACATAAAAGTACAAAAACATATTGACAAACAGACACCCATTATCATAGAAAATAGTACAATCACAACTAATCTATAGACAAGGTGATATGGTCTCAACAGTAGTTGTTGCTTTATCCAT